>JAJOOO010011364.1:0-37041 GCA_029582685.1 Solanum piurae
TTAAATAATTAAGAGTTTAGACTTTAGTTAGGATATTAACAGTTCTTCATTTTTATTTGAAAAATAAATAAATATACATATTTATCTTAATATTTGTTGTTTTAACAAAGATATATATTAACAATTTCAATTTTTTATAACATTGGGCCCGTGCCACGGGGCCACTCCTAGATAATTGAGTCTAAAATTAAATTAATTAGTAGAGTATGCACATTTTCTTTATTTTTATCCTAATTGTTATTTTAACAATGATATATCAATAATAAATTTTAAAATATAATTAATAAAATTATTCCGTAATATGTTTTTAGTAAAAAAAACTAAAAATAAGAACCTTCATGACTATCGAAAAAAATGTATCATCTTTCGCTAATATATAATAGTAATACTCTATATGTGTATAAAGTGTCGCTTTAAGTATCTAATGGTATACTGTTTCTATGAGTATAATAATTTATTATTTGACAATCAACATCTATTAATAGATCGAGAGCGTATTCAATTTTTAGTATGCAATACTATGAGTATATGATTAATAATTACTTATGATGTGTTTGTTAAGATTAAAAAATATATATTTTAGAATGATTTGTAGGAAAATAAATATGTTTCTTATTTATTTTCTTGTTTTTGATAGGTTGACAAAAATTATGATGCTAAAAACATTTTTATATAATTTAGACAAACAATATAAGAGGTGAAGGTAGAGGGTAGGGATGTGTGTGGTGGTGGAGATGAAGATGTGGGGAGCTCCATATTATGGGGTAAAGATGAGGTGTGGTTGAAAATGGAGGAAGACATTATCAATGTAAAATATCATGTGTAACTTCTTTTTTTTCATACGTCTATTATAGAAATCATTTCCTCATTTTAAATGGATAAAAAAATATTTTATAGAGAAAATATATTGCAAAGATTTTAATTGATCAAATATAGAAAAATCAACATTTTACATAACAACCACCACCTTAGATCCATCAAATTTCTTTTATCCAATTTCACGTAAAAATAAACTTAACAAAAAAAAAATACTTAATAAGATTGGGCCCGTGCTAGCACGGGCCATTGCTTTCTAGTTATATTTATAAAAAAGAGTAGTACGGTGTGGAGTTATAATTATAAATGAGATAAAGGTACTATAGGATAAAACATAATTTTTAAATAACAAGTCAAGGCAAAATGAAAAGGAAAAAAAAAAGTAACAATACGACAATGTCAAATTGCTTGTTTAATAAAATGAGACTTTTTCATAATGATGAATTTAAAATGTCATTGAAGAAAATTATGTAAACTTGACCCAAAATGAATAATATAATAAATTATGTTGAGAGTGTCTTTGACCTGATTTAACCTAATGGTAAGATGAAAAATAATTAATACCCAAGTATATATAAAGCTTCTTCACATAACACTTGAAGCCACTTGGAGTTAGCGTTATATTCATACTTAATCAAAGCTTTCGAATTCGAAATATGTGAATGTAGAAATTACCTAATCCAAATTAGTGCAATTTAATCTTTGATACTAGTCTTGCAAATTAAGTTTTCCCAATGGCCATTACTGTGGAAACTCTTTTAGACTTCTAATTGATTATTTTAAGTTACAAAAATATATTTACCTTAAATTTGCCAAAATAATTAGGGAAAACTTCTTTCTTAGACATACATCCATATTATATATATTACTAATTCTATTTATACTTTTAAATAATTATTCTCTCCGTCCACTTTTAATTATTATGATTTCTTTTTTAGAGTCAAATTATATGAACTTTGACTAACATTTTATGATGTATTTTTTCATTATATTGCTATGCAAAAAATTGCAATTGATAGTACTTTTCGTATAGTTTTTTAATATCTAAATTTTTTGTTTAAAATATTGAATTAATGTAATCTAATTTAATTTCGATAAATAAGTCAAATTTACTTTCGAAAACTTCAACATGACAAATAAAAGTGGACGGAGTTAATTAATATGTGCTTACCACTATTTAAGAATTTTCTATCATATATAGAGGAAGATACACCTAGATATATGTATTTTCGCTACAAGATACAATAAAATAGGGAGAACAGCGAGCAAGATGAGGAAGAAGGCGAGCGAAATAGTCATGAATCCCATATATATGCGAATCACACTACATATATACATGTATATTTATGTTTCTGGTGTGATTCACATGTATCTGGGATATCAGATACATAGGAGAGTGCTGAGAGAGATGGGAGGGAGGCAAGCAAAATTTGTTATGTATCTCATATACATGTGAATCCACTTGAATACAGTGTATCTCGAATAAAGTACACCTAATTTGACTCATGTATCCCGAAATGCACGTATTTGGACAGTAAAAACATAAGAAAATTTATACTAATAAAAATTATTTCGATATTTGACATATCTGTCACAAAACTGTGACAATATTTATGACGAAATTCATAATGTTAACAACCCATATCTTCTTTGATTAATAAAAGCAAGAATCAACTCAAGGCACAAATTATATATATATAACGTTTCTATCCTACATGAAAAATTGTCAAAGCAAAAAAAATAAAAATAAAGGAAAATAATCTTGGAGACCTTATATTATACTACAAAGTTTTTTTCTAATGAGTAGAGACTTTCTACGTAACCAAAAATATTGTTGCACAAATCGTACTTTTCACTAGATTTTTCAACTTTGAATTCTCTCCAATTTTTTCTTGTAATATTGTAACACATAAAGAATTTCATATTACTTTCAAATATGATATCTTCACAAAATGTGCACACAAATTTTAACGATTCCAATTTTCCAAAGTTTTTCCATTGTAAAGGGATGTTAATCATGTGACTCTCCCAATCGTCGTTTTGAGTCAAAATCCACAACTTGATTTCTCTCTCCAAATCATTAATTTTGCACTTTAAGACGGCTAATTTTTCCTTCACTTCTATCAGCTTGTAGTCATAATTATGGTCAATGGAATCATAAGGACATGTTAAAATTCTAAAAGTTTCAACTCCGACATCAAATGCAACTATTTTCAATTTGAATGGAAGATACTCGTAACTCAATATATAGATAACTCCATTGAGACAAACTCTTTTTCGGGACATAAAACAATCAAAACTTTTTATCTCTCTCCATGATTTGTCTGTATCTAAAGTCAATATCCAATTTCTAGTGTACCCTTGAGAGACATAATTAATTGACAAACAAATTGTGTGCTTCTTTTCTTTCGGTTCAAAACCTATTGAATAAAAATAAAAATTGTAATTTCGGTGAATATGAATATTCTCATTCAGACTGGGAAGAAATATTACTTCTGGCATTGCAAATTACAACATGTTGCATGTCTTTCCATACGCAAAACAAACCATTAACGCAAATAGGATGATAATACGTGTGATAATGCTCACAAAATTTATGAAGATTCTCATCAATACGAATAAAGGAACCTATTTCATCTTCCTTAAGCTCTAAGGTATAAAATTCTTTGGATTGGTTTGGGTGCACAAGATATTTTCTTCCATTAGGACGTGTCATCGAGTGGCAATGATGGAGGTCCACGAAATTTGATTCAGATACAAGAGACTTATAAAATTTGGAAACGCATCTATAACGTATTAAAGACTTTATCGGAAGCCATGAGAATATTTCGAAGATTATGTCTAGCGGAATTGACTTTATTTTTGTAGATTTCATCTTCTTCTCCCAATTTGAGGAGAGTGGAGTTGTGGCCATGCCTTATGATATTTGAAAACCCTAATATATATATATATATATATATTTTTATATATATATATATATGACCGTTTTCCTTTCCCTTATAGAATTAGGTAGTTTTATCGATTTCTTTTCCGAATATATATGGACTATACTATATAAAAAGATTATATTCTACTAGAGTGAGAATCCTAAATAAACTCTATCTAATTTAGAGTCCAAGTAACTTTATAATACTTTTTTCGTTATTTTTATTTAAATATTAATAACATGTGAAAATACTTGAGAATATTAATAAAATGATCGTGTAATTTTATTGTCCATTGTTGGATATTAATTAATCTCTAAGAGGAAACCATATTTGATATAAATGATCGTGTAATATAAGATTCGTCTTGGATTTCTTGACATTAACTACTTCCAAGGTTTTCTAATTGGGAGTGTGTCACACCCCTAACTAGAAAGGGGCAGACATCAAGGATATACACAAGCACCTGTTAGATATCTTACTAATCTCATGTCGAAGCTGAAGATTCATAAGCAGCGGAACCTATATGAAGACACATACTAAAACATAGATAACAAAAGGGCCCATTGGGCTACTTCACAACGGAAATAAGACTAAGTCTACGAAGCCTCTAAAGAGTATGCCTCTGAGAATCTGATAACTAGTCGGGACAGGGCCCGACATACCCATTCTGATATATAAACATATGTAACAAAATATAGGCTCTAAGTATCTGATAGCTCCAGGTAGAGGTGGAGCTTACCAACTGCTAAACTGGAAGTCTCTAGTCTACTGAAAATGCTTGTTGTCCTGAGTACCTAAGCCTGTAGTGATACAAATGAAATGCCAAAATAATAGGGACGTCAGTACATACAAACATGTACTGGTATGTAAAGCAAACTGAATAACAAGTAGACATCAAATATCATGATAGGCAAATCTTAGCATGTGTATGCATGAGACATAATTTGTAGCTGGAATTGTGAACAACCTCAATGGTCCTCATCGAACGTTTTATGGCTTAGTCATTTATATATATATATAATCCCTATAATTTGCCTAGGTGATATCTTTACTTTATTATATCGTTGTTTTGCTCTTTGTAAAGCTAACTGTCAGGGAATCACATGATGGCCTACTGACGACGATTAGTGAACCTTGTATGGCATTTGTAGCCCACTGTCACGCCCACGCGTGAAATCTCATAGTCTGGTAACGAGGTCTATCAAGGTACGCCCCCCAGGGCTCCTGTATGGTCTGCCTGCAGGCCTGTATTAGTCAGGTGAATTCACGATGGAAAATTCCAGCTGACCATATCTGAATTATGTGCACAGAGTAGTGTCTCAAGTAGTAGCCCTAAATATACCCACCCTACGCTGCCGAGTAGTCTATAATCTCAACTGCTTGCAATTATTAATAATAATTAATTCATTAATCACATAGCTCGTGATACAATTCGTGATTATATTCTTTAGCTTGAGAATCATATATCTGGTGACCTATGCACTTATGAACAGTCTGTGGCTGGCTGCTTTCTTTAAATTTATGCAACATGTACACCTCTAACTTCTAAGAGTTCCAATTGTGGACAAATTTAGTTGTGTGAAACATATTGCTTCCTTGAAGAGTACTATAACTCTATAGGTTTATGATTCAACATGAGAGGGTTTATAAAATCTATAGTGACATTTATCGAAAGAACATGCGAGTTTAGGTCGTGCCTTAAGGGCAAAAGAGGTTTAACCTTTACATACCTTAATTCGGGACTTACTATCTTACGTCGTCAAACTCCTTTGCTGACAACTTTATCTATAACACAAAATCAAAAAAGGATAGTATAAGAAACTAATCAAGAGTCGCAACAATGACAAAAACACAATAATGGTTCGCGAGCGACAATCTCAATAATTATCACAGATGAATGGTGTATCAACCACACCCTTCTCTTTCTATACATTCCAAGTAGGCTTATGACTTATTTACATGTTCAGTATTACTCCTCATACTTTAACCATAAAGAACCAGCCCCCTTAATCATCCACACTTAACATAAAAGTAAAACTCATGGCCTCCAATCACCTTCCCACCGGTTCCTTGTTAACGATGTCAAATTCCTTTATAAGCTCATAGTTTAAGTTGATAGAGAACTAATGCCATAAATTAAAATAATAGGAGCACATATAACCAGCTACAACATATTCTTAGGGACTTAGGAATTTCATCAAACACTTGGTGTGCGACAAACTTTCAAGAACTATAACAATCGCGTTCTCTATACCTCGCCCTCTGTTTTAATGTAACCAGCTTACCTCCCCAATACAATACCATTGACCCCTCATTTGGTCAAAACAACAACCAACACAACCTTGTACAAACTTCCTCCTCACCAAAACATCAAATACAATGGGTAAAACATGGACTCACGGCTTTCTATCACCGTCCCATGAGTCCTATCCACAAATTATACTTAAAGCATCTTTGGAATACTATTTATGAAGATAGAAGAGGATTCATACCTATATATCAAAGAGAAGCAGCCCCTGCCCTTCTTTATTCTCCAAGAACAATACTTTTTCCTTCAATAAAAACCTTAGCTAAGTATATATATAGGTTTATGGAGAGGAAGACACTTGATTCTTGAAGAAACCAACTTACCTTAAGGTTTGGTGGATTGAAGATGAGAAAAACTTGAAGAAATAACTTG
Organism: Solanum piurae; assembly: GCA_029582685.1. Classification (NCBI taxonomy): domain Eukaryota; kingdom Viridiplantae; phylum Streptophyta; class Magnoliopsida; order Solanales; family Solanaceae; genus Solanum; species Solanum piurae. The sequence goes on from JAJOOO010011364.1 coordinate 6,424, forward strand.
AAACCAGTCCTTACACGTTCTTGAGTATATGAGAAAGTATATCCCAAACTTCTAATATAAAAACAACAAGTTTGGCCGACTTTCTCTAAAGTGCCACATGTCCCGCAGTGATTGGGCAGTGCCCGCGTCTGTCGTAGAATGAATATAACTTTTTACTGGGATATCATTTTAATGAGCGGTTTATTTTGCTGGAAACTAGACTCAAATACCTTCAATTGGATAGGTTGTAGGCCCTCTAACTCATTATATATTAGGAGATATGCTCGTTCAAAGTCAGATGAGAAATGAGATCATTTGTAGTATTCCTCCACAATGAACCTTTAAACTTTAATCTTTTCTTTAATGATCTCTTTGGCCTAAAACTTTTGTTTAACCCTTCAAATGACTAAATATAAGGGTTACATGGTATGCTTAACCATTTTCAATTATATACCTGTTTTATTTAGGAAAATAATTATTAAGACTGGTTTAAGAGTCGCCACTTAATTTTTAAGAAAAATCAAGAAAACTATTGTTTTCAAAGACTAAAACAAGAATCTAGTGAAAACTTGTAAAAAGGGTTCGAGGTTCTTATTAACATTCTAGGGAGGTTTTAAAAGCACCCAGAATATCCACTAATGTGGTTATCCGACAATTAATTTTTGGCTAAAATAATTTTCTACTTGGCTTGAATTGCAAAACCGAACTATTTTTTATAGGTAGGATCACTTTAAGGGAGAAAGGAAAAACATTAAGATACTCCTAAGTACAATAGTTTACAAAATTATATTTTTAGATCAAATAAAGCGAGTTCTTAATTAGTTAAATTTTTTTTAGAAAATTGGTTCAGAATGACTATCTTTCGGGGAATTAAATTGTCGTAACCTTAAGACTAACAACAAATAATAACAGATAAACAAATATGAACCAATAAAGTAAAGAGAGAAATTTAGGCCCAAGTCTGATTTACTGTTCGCCTGGACCAGTACTTAGGCCTAATCTCGTTTTGGGCCGAAGCCCCATTCAAATCATCTGCACCTGTCTTAGTCTAACATAATGAAAATATTAAGGCCAAATTCTTCCACCTGTCCTAAATTCTTACAAAATAATAGCAAAAGTGGGCTTAGGCCCAAAAGTAACAAAATACAATTAGAATTAAGAGTGGGCCTTTGGCCCAATCTTTTCAACTTCTCGATCTATTGCTTCTTTCAACTTCGGGACCTGTACGTCGACTTTTAATGACCGGCTGACTCGAATAAGGATTTTGAACCTTTATGGCTCTCTCGAAAATGCGAGGAAGAAGTCCATATAGACTCGGGTGGATTTCATGTAGACACAAAACAAAAGAAATGAGTTAACTTATAATCCAACTGATATAAATAAAAAATGAATGACCCAACATACTAAGATTATGCATTTAACCCAAGGAAGTGCAGATTAGCAAATAGTCTCATTTGGGAGAGAGAAGTAGAGGCACATGGATGGCTAAGACTTTGACAGGAAAAACAAACAGAGCACAACAGACACGTACAGAAATACTAATTAATGGTACACATACAAAATGGTCAAGATGGAGCAACACAAAGTAAGGATACTCATTACAGTACCTGAACGACTACAGAAAACATGGGAACAAATTGCATACATGAATATTAAATTTGGTTAGCATTATTTTACATGTTTGCAAAATTCCTAAAAGGACTAGTTAGAACCCAATACAATTAAATTTGCAGGGAACACACAATAACAAGATATAGGCCGATTATAGACACCATAGGCACAATACCTAAAGTGATATCCTTAAAAGACGGTGCTATCGAACAGTAACTTCAAGGCATGACAAATATCGAACCAAACAAGCAGCGTACTAGCTTGATTAAACATTTCAATACTGGTTGACAATAGCAAGATGACATGCGAACTTTCATATCACAACACTTAAAATGCGAAAAGAATGAACCGTAGGCATCGAACTTGAGAACAGAAACACATAAAAGACATGCCGCAAACTAAAAAAAAAGAAAACTAAACTTGCCTTTCAAAATAGACTCAACCAAAATGAACCAATAACGAGTCAAAACGGGCAGCAGCAAATTCAACTCAACAACTCAAAGCAGAGGCAGATACAAAACCTAACTCATAATGTTGACATCTCGATTCATTCATTCAACTGGAGGTGAAAGAATGAGACATATGACATCAAAACTAAACAATATTACAGATTCACGGTGATCAGAAAATGAAGTAAGATAAATAGGACAACTTGACAACTATACTAAAAGGCGGCCAGGGATGTGAAGAAACAGTAAAAGGGACAGAACGGCATAGCCAATATATTCAAAATGTTAATCATATAAATGTAAACATGACCAACATGAATCAAAGCAAACTTTGTTGGTTTCGGATCCAAGCTTACTGTCCGAAAACTCACAAGAAGACAAATATTGAATACACACAATATGCTACGTTGAAATGGAATACGGGAGGAAATGACAATACCTTTCTCGGGGCAGCGAAAGAGCGAGCTTCCAAGACCTCAAAAATCAACAACTCTTTCTTCCCTGACAGCTTACAAACAGAGAAAGGAAGAAACAAAGTATTTTTGATGTACCCCTAGGGAGATTTTTGTGGTTTCGGAATTCTTTTTCTCTGAGAATTCTTTCTAAACTTTAACAATTTTTCCTTCTGCCTTTGCAAGAGGTTTCCCAACTCAAAAAAAATCAAATCCTCCCTTGGTATGTGAATAAGGGTCACCTTTATAAAATGACCCCTAGGGTAAAAATTGGAGGGAAACGGATGAAAAAAACGTGTAGGAGTAGGGTACATTTGAAATTCAAAATCATAAATTTCTTACACCATTTAGGATAAACACCTTTTTTTTCTCAAATTTTGCCCCATTCCGAAAGAGGAAAGGGAAAAACGCGTGCTTCTGCTTTAAGCCGCTCTATTGTACAAATTGAAAGCTCTGTTTCGTTTGACATCGATGGTTGTCATTTGGTAGCTGCGGCACGTTTCTGGGTTTTGGCTTTTTTTTATCTGGAAGAAGAAGAAGAATAAAGGGTATAGGGGTGGGGTCGGTCAAGTATTATACGTATTGTTGTTTGTTGTTGCTGTATGTTATTGTTTTAGTGGGTTTATGTATGGATAATGGGCTGGGTTGGGGAATTATGGTGGGCTGTGAGTGGGTCGGTTGGGTATTGATGTTGTAATATATTTGTTGTTGCATGTAATGGGTTGGGATTGGATTATTGTTGAAGAATTAAGGGAAATGGGCTGCTGTTGAATTGGATTGGAAAATGTTGATGGGTCTTTGTGGGCCGGTTTTGGTATTAAGAAATGGCCCAAAATGGGTTTAAGGTAAGGTAAGTTAGATTGGAATTAGGAAATAGCTTTACAGATTTCAAATTCGGCCAAACTAATTAAGAATTTAGCCAAAATTGGATCAATATTCGTGAATTCGGCTATAAACTAAATAAGACAAATTAATATTAATTAATTAACGAGCTTCTTAATCTTAACGAAATAAAATAATTAGATTAATTGTAAATTAATGATTCAAAATTATAACCATAATTTAAACTAAAATAATTTAATAAAATACTTACTAAGATTAAAATCTTTTTGAGACGATTTTTGAAATGTTTATAAAATATGCTAATTATATACAAAATTATATAAAACATATACATTACTTACGAATCATAAAAATGATAAGATTAATTAAAAGTAACTTGAAAAATATTTGGAGCTTAATAAAAAAACTAATTATTTCAAATCGTTTGGAATTTAAAAAACTCGGTGACTAATTATTATCGGGGAGGGTCAAAATTCTGTGTCAACAATACCTCTCCCGATATCACATCTATGCATTGGTGTTTACGAGTCACAAATGTATTATAAGTTACGGGATATTACAGAGTGCTTCCCTCTTTAACAAGCCTTATATTTTTAGGGGTCTGCATCATCGGTTCAGTTTATCGATTTTCAGTTTTTAAAAATGATAAATCAATAGTCAAATAAATAAGATATTTTTTATCGACTTTGGTCCTTAACGGTTTGATTTTTTTAACCAATAAGAAAATGTTTATAAAACAAATATATGATTTCTCCAACAATTTGATATGACAAGAAAATAATGTAACTTTACCAATGCTCATAAAATAGAAATAAAAATAACTAACAAGAAAAGAACTATACTAGTGTAACACAAAGAGAAATTAAGAGGAATAGGGTTCTTAGTTTAGGTTTTTGAAGTTGTGAACTCAAAAAGTCACTGTAAAGTGTAAATTAAAGGCTAAAAGCAAAAACGGTAACTAGTAAGATATTGAAATTAATATTTAATATTTATATGCGGGTAATTAGTACTAAATTACTACAATCTTAATGGGTTATCGGTTTACCTAATAACCAATATTCATAAATCAAAACCAACCAATAACCCGATAATTCTTTTTAAAAAACTATTAAAACCCCGTTAATCCAATAACCCAGTAACCATAAACCAATACCATTTTTTTTTGTTTGATTTATCGATCGATTTGATTTTTCCGCAGACATTTAACGTGAATGCCCTATATCTGAAACTTTTTTTGACTTCTAATTTGTTGTAACACAGTAAGATATATTACTTCTGCATTTTTTAAAATAAAATAAACTTTTTACTTAAACTACCCAAATGAAAAACGATATTGCAAGTTCGAAAAAATTACATAAAAATGAATAAAATTAAATTATCAAATATAAATAAAATAAAATAAAGAAATTTAATCTTGAAGTCTATTACTTCAATTTTTTTCCCAACAAGAAGAGGCTTTCTACGTAACCAAAAATGTTGTTGCACAAATTCTTTGCACTAAAATTTTCAACTTTGAATTCTCTCCAACTTTTTCTTGTGATATCATAAGCGATATAGTCGCATACACCAATTTTCATAATATTACTTTCAAATATGATATCTTCATGATTATCCCAATTTGTGCACATAAAATTTAATGATTCCAATCTTCCAAAGTTTTTCCATGGTAAAGGGATGTTAATTATGTGACTCTCCCAATCATCGTTTTCCAAGATCCACAACTTTATATCTCTTTTCAAATTATTATTTTTGCACTTCAAGACAGCCAATTTTCCCTTCACTTCTATCAACTCATAGTCATAATTATGGCTAGTGCAACTATAAGGACATGTTAAAATTCTAAAAGTTTCAGCTCCGACATCAAATGCAACTATTTTCAATCTGGATGTAAGACACTCGTAACTCAGTATATAGATAACTCCATTCAGACAAATTCTTTGTTGGGACATAAAACAATCAATACTTTTCGTCTCTCTCCATGATTCATCCGTGTCTAAAGTGAATACCCAATTTCTTGTGTACCCTTCTAAGACATTGACATTAATTGACAAGCAAATCTTGTGCTTCTTTGTTTCTGGTTCAAAACCTATTGAATAAAAATATAGACCATAATTTGGGTGCATATACTCATTTAGGTTAGGAAGAAATCTTATTTCTCTTGTACTAGCGTTGCAAATTACAACATGTTGCACGTCTCCCCATGCACAAAATAAACCATTAACGCACATTGAACGATAATATGTATGAAAATCTTCAATACGAGTAAAGGAGCCAATTCCATCTTCCTCAAGCTCTGCGGTATAAAATCCTTCCGGTTGGTGCACGAGATATTTTCTTCCACCAACCCGAGTCATAGAGCGGCGATGATGGAGGTTCACGAAATCTGATTCAGATACAAGAGAATTATAAAATTTAGAAATGCACTTGTAACGCATTAAAGACTTGATCGGAAGCTGTGAGAATATTTCGAAGATTATCTCTTCAGGAATTGACTTTATTTGTGTAGATTTCATATTCGAGCTGTGCCAATGCCTATGATAGTTTGAAAACCCTAATCTATATCTATATATTTTAGGAGAAGAAAAAGTGTCACGTGTCAGCACCACAAAAATAGTTTTTTTAATTAATTAAAATTAATGATGTGTAAATAGTTTGAATAATAATCTACTATTTTATTTTTAAAAATGATTTAAAATCAATTCTTACATTTAAATGAAATAAAATTTTAAAACAATTTTAAAAATTAACGTAATGTAACTGTAAATTATATATCTTATCTTTATTTTTAATTCAAATAAGTATCATAGCTACACACAAATTCTGGATAACTTTACGCCAAATTAGTTAGCACGTTAATAAATAATAGGGATAAGGGTCTGAAAAATACCCAACTTTGGTATTCAGACCCTTATCCCTAAATAATAATAACATTCCTAACGGCACATTAACTCTTCATGTTGGAGTCCTAAAAACGTGTAACTATAAATCAATGCAGTACGTTTAGAACTCTTTTTTTTTATAGTTTTCAGATTTAATATTAACTATTTGAACTACAAAAATAATTTAAATTAAATTATTGTATTTGAATTTATATTATTAAAAAAGTATTGTTTTTGAATTATTCTCAATTTTTGGATTTTAATTATAACTAATTAAATTTTATAAATAAAAATTTTAAATAAAAAAAATAGACATATATCATCAATTAAAACAAATAATTACAAATGTCAGCCTAAAAAAATGCAAATTTTTTTAAAAAATGTCAATTGACAAAAAATAAAAAAAAATATAAAACAACCAACGTGGTTAGTGAAAAAAATAATTTATATAACTGCACATTTATTTATTTAATAATAATGAAAAAATATAAAACAAGTAATGTGGTTAATGAATTTTTTTTTTATATTATTGCACACTTATTTATTTTTAAAATAATAGCCACTATTTGTAATTATGTTAAATTAGAAATTAAAAATATTAAATTTATTTATAGAATTACATAAATTTAATGTGATATAACCAATTTATAATTTTTAAAATTTATATAAGATAATAATTAAAAAATAGAATTTTAGTCTCTAATTTTTACTTCAAAAACATAATTACTTCAAAAACATAAAAAAAAAATCAATTTCTTTTATTAATGACAAATGTCAACATAAAAAATATATATTTAAATTAAATTTCAAAATAAAAATGTTAATTTTTTGTGGTTTTCCAAATTTAAAATAAAAATTTAAACGTTGAAAATGTAAAATATAAAAATAAAAAATACACACGAAAATTCTGCATTTGAAATTTAGTTTTTGAGCCTAATTTTGTGGAACTATCAAGCATTATCTAAATTTGTGGAACCATCAAGTATATCCTTTTAAATATCTTAATTTAAAAAATATCGAGCCTAATTTTGTGGAACTATCAAGCATTATCTAAAAAATATATATTTAAATTAAATTTCAAAATAGAATGCCATTTTTTACAAGAAAGACAAAAAAATATAAAATATAAAAAAAGTAACGTGACTACGTGAAGGTCAGTTAAAAATAGATTTTAGAAAAATTCAAAATATTTTTTTAGAATAAATGTTTAAGATAGTGATGCTAAAATATTTTTTTTGAATTTTTTACCCTTCATTAAAAAATTTCGTAATAGGTAAAATCGTCTTTTCACAAATTTCCTCAAATTATTGACTATAATAAATATATGAGAAATTTGGATCTTGCTAAATATATGAGAAGTAAAACTCCTATTTATATGGAAGAAAGTTACGCAACCCAAATAATTTATTATTTTTAAATAGAAGTTCTCAAAGAGTGCCCGCCGTTTTAATATTTTTTTATTTATTATTATTAAAAGTCTCATTTGATCATTGATGTGTAAAAAGTTAAAATTTTGAGTTTGATAATTCAAACTTTGTACATGATAATTGAGAAGAGACTAACACACTTGGAAAATTATACACATTTCATGGTGGATCATACACAAAATGAGATGGTTTAATTTTAATCTGTCTAAAGGAGTGTTTCTCCTATGACACCTCCAAGCCTTTGCTAGCACTTTTGCCGTGTTGAAGTTGGAGTTGGAGTTCTATTTAATCATATATTTTTTGCAAGGAATATTTAATATTTGAATGTACGTTTTTAAAATATGATTTATACCTTGTAATTTCTAAAAACTAACAAAAATCATCCAACTCAATTTATTTACCTTAAACATACTATCAAATTTGCTCTAAAAAAATAACATCTCAAAATAGATAGTCACATAATGTCATATATTAGATCTATATATACAAGCTACTATATATTATTACAAATATTTTTTCACTTTATATGAAAATTTTGAAGTTAGAGTTGGAGATGGAGACACTCGTGACTTGAGTTAGTGGTCTAGCATGCAGTTAAATAGGTTGACCTTGAAAACCGTTTTCTTTAAGTATGTTGTACTAGCGGACAATGTAGAAGGACGCAAAAACTTTATTTCTTAAAAGGATTTAATTATTTTCCTCTCAATGACAGATTCGAAAACAAATACACATTATTGTGATTTGTGTCCAAAGGTTGCCTGCTCCTCTGTCATCAGGTCATCAACTTATTTGATCTTGCGGCACTGGGCAGGCGTCAGCCCCATACATGGTCTTACGACTTTATGGAAGCCTCTGTTTTTGGTAAATAGTCGTCCGAACCTATGCGCCGATCGAATTGACTAAATCAATGCAATAATAAAAAAGGCAATTGAATCTGCATAACGTATTAGAAATGGTTCAAAAATGCCCTCTTTTCACCTTTTGATTTAAAAATGCCCTTAACGTTTGTTTAGGTTCAAAAATACCCTTAAGTTAATAGAAATATGACATGAAATTTAACAAAACAAATGGTCAATTTTCATTGGTCCACATAAATTTTTTTCAAATAAAAAGACCCACCCAATTAGCTAAATCCAAATCCGTTTTTGATTAGTCTTTGCATCTTTTACCCGTTCCTTGAGTGATTGTGTTTTGTTTTTCGAAATTGGGGAATTAGAATTTGAATAGTGTCGGAACAGAGAGTGAAAGAATGAGTAAGGCGGAAATTAGGTAGCTTTAATATTTTTCGCCAAGTGAAACGGGTTTGGGTAGGGCTTTTTATTTGACTTGGATCAATGAAAATTGACAATTTATTTTGTTAAATTTCATGTCATATTTCTGTTAACTTTAAGGGCATTTTTGAACCTAAACATAACGTTAAAGGCATTTTTAAACCAAAAAATGGAAAGAGGACATTTTTTAACAATTTCTAATATGTTAAGGATATTTTTGAGCCTTTTCCCATTTCTAAACTATAGTATAAGTCTTTATCGCTAATGTGAGCTTCCCCTCATCTTTATTCTCTGAACTTTTATTTAATGTTGGCCCCATCCACTTGTATTTTATATTTGTATATTTGTAATAAATAATTCATTTTTCCATAAATAAAATGGCCTCTTCTTTCTCATAGTCTGTTAGAACCAGGGTTACTATAATAGATATTTTCACTATCGTTCCAATAAATGTTTACGTAAAAAGTGTATAAATATTTTTAGAATAATATTTATTTATTATTTATCAATAAAATATAATTTATTTTAAAAAAAATATTCTTCGTCGCACCAAACTCACCCTTCATAGTCCACTTTTTTGTCAATAATTTATTCAACTTTTACAGGAACACTGGATAATGCTAAACAAAATTAAGAGTTGATCTTCAATACAACAAAAATAATTTTTAATAAAAATTAATTAATAATAATAGTTTAATTGTGGTATGTTTTTTAGATGCCATTAATTTTTTTTAAATGTTCCTAAAATCCATAGGAACAGTAGATTCAATAACAATTAAATAATATCGATAATTATTTTAACACTTTTTATTAATATATATATTTATTACTGCTTAAATTTGTTTTTGTTGTATTGCTCGAAGATTTATAAACATTATCCATAAAGTCATCCTTAATTAGCTCTAAAATATTCTTTGGACTTTCACTTGCTAATTTTTTTTTTTAAAAAAATTAATTGAGTGGAAAACTGCTGTTAGGACCGTCCAAATTTATTTATTTTATTGCTAGTAATAAATATATGTAAAGTGAAATACCAATGTAATCAATACAGTGTATGCATACTTCTTAATGAAATATTCGCTCCGTCTCAAATTATTTATTGTGATATTTTCTTATATGATTCTTAAAATTATTAGTTAGAAATTTTTGCTCCGTCTCAAATTATTTATTGTGATATTTTCTTGCACGATTCTTAAAATTATTAGTTAGAAATTTAACAAAGCATACAATAATCTAAAAAGGAAATCATAATAAATTATTTGAGATAACTATTTTTAAAAAAAGGACAACTAATTTGAATAAAAGGAGTACCATAATTAACCAACTGACAGATTATCTTTTGATGGAAAGAAAAGTATACCACTTAATTAAAGGCACGTAATTAATAAGAGAAAATTAAGAGACTTTAGACTTAAGAATTAATCAAATAATCTTACATCTTAATTAATTAATTGACCTTGTGTATATTGCATGACAGAATCAGAATCAGAGGCGCATGATCATCGGGTTCACGTGAATCCATGCTTTCCTTCTAAAATTGGGTAACACCTCTCTAAGTGTTATTGGTAGCACTTTTGGCGTTTTAATTAATTAAGAATTTTAATTTTGGGCCTATAATTTTAAAATTTTATTGTTTCAATTATATGAACCTAAATATCAAACCGAGTAGATCCACCTTTTCAGAGTCAATTCCCTAAATGGTCATCCAAATTTAGGGAATTGCCTTGAAATATCACTTATGTTTTATTTAGGACCAAAATACCACTCAACTATCACTATTTTCCTCCAAATATACTAGACACTTCAAAAGTCTCACTCTCTCCTAATTGACATGACATGTCATTAATGTCTTTTTTTAATAATAGACTAATTTAATTCATCAAACTCATTTAACTAAAATAATGATCATATTATTTTGAAAAAAAATATATATTAGTTTATTAAGAATAAATTTTCATACTTAAGAATCTTTTATAATAATGAAACTTTTTATTTTTTTATGTTATGAAGAATAGGTTTTTAAAACATACTATAATGTCATCAATTTTGAATACTTATAAACACATACAATCAAAAAACTATTGATACACAAATCACTCATGGACACTAATTTACATCAATTAATCATAAATTGTATAACGAATCAATAATATTAAAGGTCAATTAACTATTACAATAATATTAATTGTGTATTTTGAAATTCATGCTTCCGATATTTTTTTTGAAAAAATAGAAAGTGAATAATATTATATATTTTATCCAAAAAAAATACTAAATACCTCAAAAGTCTCATTATATTCTAGTTGATATGTCATGCCATTAAATCATCATTTAAAAAAATAATAGACCTATTTAATCCATCAAACTTATGTCTCTATTAAACAAATATATAAATTACATGAGAATTTATGAAGATTATAAAAAAAAAATTAAAAATCTAATTCCTTTATATATTCTTACCAAACAAAATTCAATGAAAAAACCTCTGTGCAATTATTACCTGATAATTTTTAAAATTTTTAAGTAAATTAGTCGAAAATTTTAAGCAATTTTTTTCATAAAAATATTCAAATAAATTTGTAAGGTTGACAAAAAAGTTGGTAAGGAAGAGAAAATTATTATTTAACTTTTTTTAATTTAATTTTAATTATTTTTTTATTCTTTTATTCTATATTATATTATATTTTAACTTCTCATACAATTAAACACCAATGTATATTCTTATCTCATCCCAAATTCATGAAATACAAGTAATAATTTATTGAATTGCCTATTTTAATTCAATAATATACATATTATATTAGATTAGTATACTAATAAATAAAGATCAAAATTTTATTTTCTAATATAAATATTATTCACTTTCTATTTTCTTTTCAAAAAAAGATATTGTAAGTATATATGGATTTCAAAGCACCCAATTAATTATTTTTTAATAGTTAATTTACCTTTAATATTATTGATTCATTATACAATTTATGATTAATTGATGTAAATTAGCGTTCATGAGTGATTTGTAAATCAATAATTTTTTGAATGTATGTGTTTATAAGGATTCAAAATTGATGAAATTATAGTACGTTTTAAAAACCTATTCTTCATAACATAAAAAAATAAAAAAGTTTAATTATGATAAAAGATTCTTAAGTATGAAAATTTATTCTTAATAAACTAATATATATATTTTTTAAAAATAATATGATTATTATTTTAGTTAAATGGGTTTAATGAATTAAATTAGTCTATTATTAAAAAAAAGACTTTAATAACATGTCACGCCAACTAGGAGAGAGTGGGCTTTTGAAGTGTCAAGTATATTTGGAGGAAAATAGTGATAGTTGAGTGATATTTTGATCCTAAATGAAACATAAATGATATTTCAAGGCAATTCCCTAAACTTGGGTGACCATTTAGGGAATTAACTCACATTTTCATAATAGTGCACTCATCATACCGAAATTCTGGATACGCCTCTGGTCACTGAAGGTAGTAATCTACTTGTTAATCTAATTTATTTCATGACAGATTTTGTGATTATCAATTTGTTAATCCACTAATTTTTTATGCTTATCTATCTAATCTCACAACTACTCCAGTCACTTTGGTTTGTGAAATATAAGACACTTTCCCTATTTTTCTATCGTTTGTCTCCCTATGTTCTGTCTTGATTATATTCTCAATAAAAAAAGAAAAATGTCACCCAATTATTGATAAATTTTAATTTTAAAAAATAAATTAAAATTATACGTGTTCTCAACACTTATTGAAAATTATACGTGTTCTCACCCAATTATCCCCCTATCAAACACTTTCGATTCAACTTTTGAAATTTTTTTTTATACGTATTGAGTAGTTAAGTTAACCATGTTAAATATGTCATCTCCTTTAAATATATACGTCAATCTCGATTGAAAAAGGTCTAAGGTTTTTGACGGCTTACCAAGGCAAATACATACAATTGAAAAGAGGTGACAAATCGATCTTAAGAGATTAACTTATCTACACAATGAACACGTGAAAACACATTCAAATATTATTTTTTCAAAATTTAAATTGAAAATGTGTAATACAAACACTATATCATATGTTTAGATCCTCAATTAAAACAAATTTTCATTTGAGTTTCTAAATACTTTATTGTGTATTCAGATGTTCAATTAAAACAAGACATCATTCAAATATCTAAACACTTTATTAAATGTTAGGAAAATGTCTTGATATACCCTTCAACTTTGTCATTTAGAGCTGATATGTCTCTCGTTACAAAAGTGGCTCATATATGCCCCTACCGTTACAAAATTGGCACACATATATCTTTCACCGTTACAAAAAGTGGCTCACATATACCCCTGCCGTTACAAAAGTGATAAAATTAATTTTAATTTTTTTTAATATTAATTTTTTTATGTATTTGTTTTTTTTCACACATAAATTATTTTTTGACTTCTTTGATTATTTTTATTATTTGAGTCTCTTATTCTTATTGCAATTTTTCTTTCATTCTTTAGTGTAAAACAAGAGAAATAAAATGAAAGAAATGTAAATTAAAAAAAAAAAGAGAAAAAAAAAACAAAATCTACTTTTTTTGCTATTGTAATTAATTTAGTATTTATATTTGTAAAACATAATTTAGGATATATATAGTAAAGATTATAAGAAAATAAGTGAAAAGAATAAATTTGACCATTAAAATAATAAATTTAAATTAGCCATTGAATTAAAAAAGGTAAACAAAAAACGTGTGAGAAGAATAAAATATATCCCTATATGAATTATTATTTTATTAATAAAAATTATTTTAAAATTATTATTTTCACTTCTGTTAGAAGAAAAGGGTATATGTGAATCATTTGTATAAAAATAAGGGTATATATGGACCACTTTCCGAACGAGGGGCATATCAACTCTAAATAACAAAGTTGAGGGATATATCAAACCATTTTCCCTTAAATGTTTAGAGATTCAATTAAAACAAGTCTTTATTTAAGTGTCAAAACACTTATTATATAATCAAATTTCAATTAAAATAAGTCTTGACTCAAATATCTAAACACTTTATTATATATTTAGATGCTTAATTGAAACAAATCTCCGACTATCTAAACCTTTTTCTAAGTCTTACAAATCCGCGTTTAGACCATCAAAAAGTCTCCTCCAAAAACACCCCATTTTCCAAGTTATTTCCCTTTTCCACTCACCAACTTGAAATCATTGCCTTTCTTCATTCAATTTCCACACTTATTTATAACACACAATTTCCATCCAAAAAAAAAAAAAAACCAATTCATCATTTTTGTAAAAAATAATAATATCATGAGTCATATGGGATACAAGAGAGTAATTGGAAGAAAAAAGTGTAATGGAATTAGAGGAATTAAGTTAAATTCAAGAAAATTTTCAGTTCAAAGACTACAAGTGAAGTTCTTGAATTTTTTCAAGATTTTGAGAAAATCAATTTGTGGGAATTTGTTAATTTTGTTGAAGAAGAATTTTAGTGGAAGAAAACAAAGAGATGAGAAGAATTTGGTGAAGAAAAAAGTTGATTATGGTATGTATGGTAATAGAAATGATTATAAATTAAAGTCTTTTACAAGTTCAAATTCATTTTATGCTGAAGCTATTGCTGATTGTTTGGATTTCATCAAGAGGAATTCTCTTTCCATTGAGGAAAATCATGAAACTTCAATGTTGAAATGATCAAAATGACTTAGAGGTCTCGCGTTCGAGTTCTGAAGATGAGAGAAATTTTCAAAAAGGTTGAAGGTCAAAGAGATTGCAAGTCTAACAAGAGGTGTCATAATTGAGTTCGAATTCTAAAAATAGAGATATTCCCAAAAAATTGAAGGTTGAAAAGATTGCAACTCTAACAAGATCGAACTCTTGGATTTTATGAGTTTGAGTTCTGAAATTAGAGAAATTCTCAAAAAGGTAGAAAAGATGGTAAGTTGATGGAGAGGTCTCGATTTCGAATCTTAAAAATTGAGAAAATTTCTGTAAGGAAATGTTTTTTTAATGAGCTCAACGCAATTGATGATTCAAATTAATCAGATTAGTGAGTTTCGTCCCTCTAGAAATAAACTCAAAATCTTTGTAAATATTAAGATAAGTACTATATATTTCCACCTTGATTTTTATTTTCTTTATTTAATGTTGTATTTTTTGGGTTGTTTGATCATATGGTACCTTAGATTTAATTCAGGTGAAAATTGCCTGGTCATGAGATTTGAAATAGAACATTTTTTGTGTGTTTTGTTTGTCTTTTTCTTCTTGATGTTTTTGTTTGTACATTGGATACAGTTCTGTTTGTTCTTGTGTTTCCTCTTGTTGAATGATTGGAAATGTTGTGGACCTTTCAAAGGAAAAAAACAGGAACAAAATCACAATGGAAATAGGACAAGTTTTGTTGTATGAATGGGGCTCTCCTCCCGAGATCTCGGGTTCAAATTATGTGTACACATTTTTTTTAGTAGGAAGCATTTTTTTCGAATAAGACCCTATGTGGTGTAAATTTGAAGTAATCAAACTTCAACGTAGGTATTGTCTACCAAACAAGAATCTTTAAAAAAAAGAAAAAACTTAACACTTGTGCTTGTGTAATGGCATTAATGTTGTGCTTTTTATATTTGTTTTGGTACATTGATAATTTGACATCGAAAAAAAGGTCTTCCTTCTGTTTAAAATAAGTGTTATTTTGATAAAAATATTGTCTATTAAGAAATCAAAAAGTATCCTTATTTAACAAATGTCTTTTAAAAATTAAACATTATTCAAAAGATAATGTATGATGGTATATAGTTAAAGAAAAGAAAAAACATATTAAATTTTATCTTGAATACTTAAAATGACACTTATTTGAGACGAATAAAGTATTTATATAAGTAATCTATTTATAAGATAATTGTAAATAAATATTTATAATAAATATTGATTGATAATTTGCTAAAAATAATACTCCCTCCGTCTCATTTTATTTGGCACTTTTCGGATTTTGAGATTCAAACAAATCTATCTTTGACCGTAAGTTTTTCATCGATCTTTTAAACATTTTGAATTATCAGTTATTGTGACTTATAGTACTTTTTACGTAGTTTACAAATATA
Organism: Solanum piurae; assembly: GCA_029582685.1. Lineage (NCBI taxonomy): Eukaryota > Viridiplantae > Streptophyta > Magnoliopsida > Solanales > Solanaceae > Solanum > Solanum piurae. Next base: position 22,435 of record JAJOOO010011364.1, read on the forward strand.
TGAATTTCATTTCAAAAAAATTGAAGATTCCGTGCATAATTTCTCGGTCAAACTTAAATTGTTTGATTCTCAAAAACGAAAAATACCACATAAATTGAAACAGAAGAAGTAGTATTATAAACTGCCTTATTTTTGGGAGAAGGTTCGTAGTAGGTATTATTTTGACCATAACTAAAATCAATAAACGTTGATGTTAAAAGTTGTGTTGTTGAGAACATTTTGGGGGTTTGAAAAATTAATATAATTATTAGATTAAGGGGCCATCCTATTTTTCAAACTTTGGGAAAGTTCACTAAGTTATGTCTCCATGATTATAATCACTTTTGCTTTAATTAGTCAATTGTTGAGATTAAAGTCTTTTTTTATCTTTAATCATTTCATTAGAATGTTAATATAATAATAATGTCTCTGTCATCTCTTGAATTCATATTGCTTTATTTATAATCTCATTCAAAATTTATTATTATTATTATTATCATACTAAATAGAAAAAAGTAAAAATTAAGTTAAATTATATAAATAATAATAATAATTATATAATTATTTACTTGTTGTGTTTATCAATAGTGTAAATTATTTTTATATTATTCATCCATTTTAATAATTATGACATGTTATTTAATTAAGACAACAAAAGTAATATGTGAGTACTAATTACCATCTATCCCTTATTCCAAAGAGAAAAGAAAAAAGTAACCCGTTTCACATTATGAATTCACATCCAGGACCATTTTTACCATCAATCAATATAGTGCAACGGATGTGCTGTTTCTCTCTTAATTAGAGATATCAAATTCGAGCTCTTGAACATATATAAATTCTTTGACTTATAACTTAGTTTCATACTTTTATTATTGGTTGTCTCAAATTTTCGGTTATCCTACAATGTGACAATGTTTGCTTTTGAGCAGGATGAAATTTGTCAACTCATATGTATGGTTTATTTGGTTTGTCACCTTGTTTTTAAGTGAATTTCAATTACTCATTATTTTTAATGTCAAGTCTTAATAGTTAAATCGATAACTGAGCCACTAACGATCTATAACCAGTAAACCTATATTAAGATAATTCTATAATAATTTGACATGTCTACAAATTAATAATCAAAAAATCGAACCAATAAACTTCAAAATTGAACTTAACTGACTGATACGCAACCTTACTTGCTTGTGGCCGATATAATGCATAAAGAAAGGATGAAATAAAATCTCCCAATTTGAATAAAAGAAAATTAATGATTTTCGTTTTTTAACCGCTATTTGAATTTGGCGCCAAAGTCCGCTCAAGAATGAAAATATGAAAAAACCGAACCCGCCAAAATCCGATCCATTTAAAACAAAGTTTTGACCCGTAACTACTGGCCACATGTCATAAAGATCCACTCCAGAAAGCCCAAAAAGAATATAAACTCTCCGCCGTCGCCGTCGTCGTCGCCGCCACCACCCACCACCATCACCGAGTCGCTAATATAACCTCTATGGCGGACATACAGAAGACCAAAGTTTGCATCATCGGAAGTGGACCGGCGGCTCACACCGCCGCCATTTACGCAGCACGCGCCGAGCTAAAACCGATCCTTTTTGAAGGATGGATGGCCAATGATATCGCGCCAGGTGGACAGCTCACAACCACCTCCGAGGTCGAGAATTTCCCCGGTTTCCCGGAAGGACTCGCCGGTGGTGAACTCATGGACCGGTGCCGTGCTCAATCTGTTCGATTCGGTACACAGATCTTCACTGAAACTGTAAGTAACGTTGATTTCTCTGCTAGTCCTTTCAAGGTCATGTCCGATGAAAGGACTGTATTAGCAGACACTGTTATTATCGCTACTGGTGCTGTTGCCAAGCGGCTTGAATTTCCTGGATCCGGCGACGGCGCAAATGGATATTGGAATCGCGGGATCTCGGCTTGCGCTGTGTGTGACGGCGCAGCTCCGATCTTCCGTAACAAGCCATTGGCGGTGATCGGTGGTGGAGATTCAGCAATGGAAGAAGCTACATTCCTGACGAAATATGGTTCAAAAGTGTATATAATTCATAGAAGAGATGAATTTAGGGCTTCAAAGATTATGCGAAATAGGGCATTGAGTAACCCTAAGATAGAGGTGATTTGGAATTCTGCTGTGGTGGAGGCATACGGGGAGAAGTCTTTGGCTGGATTAAAGGTGGAAAATGTGGTTACTGGAGAGGTATCAGATTTGGAGGTTTCGGGTTTGTTCTTTGCTATTGGGCATGAACCTGCTACCAAATTTTTGGATGGACAACTGCAGTTGGATGCTGAGAGGTATGTTGCAACCGTGCCAGGGACGACAAAGACTAGCGTTAGAGGTGTATTTGCTGCTGGTGATGTGCAAGATAAGAAGTACCGGCAAGCCATCACTGCTGCTGGTTCAGGTAGTGATCCTAATTTACTTTGCTGTTTTCTTTTTGTTAGTTTGCTTCATTGAGCATGGCTACAGCTTCTCTATTGGTTGTGTTTGATGAATGTCATAGAGTTGAAATTACAACAGTGCTGAAGAATCCCCCTTTTCAACAAGAAAACTAAGCCTCAATCGAAGCCCGTCTGAAACTTGGGCTATTTGCTCATAGATCGATGTGAAAGTCATAAAAATAATCCAAAATCCCATTTCTTGAAATTAATTATTATTCACTCTAGTTTGGTGATTCTCTATAGTTTTAACTGTTAAGGATTGGATAGTCCTTCTTGGAAATACTGAACTAATGTTAGCAATTTGACGCTTTATTTTCTGAGCTGGAAGTAAAGCATCAAAATGTTTTGAAGTATGCTGCTTTGATAACAAGTGTACAAGGATTTTACACGACCTTGATAGATGCTGAGAATAAGGAGGCACTTTCTATCATATTAAGAAAAAGCATCAAAGGAAGCATTCCTCATTGCAGCTACAGCAGTAGCACCCTGCATTTTTATTAATTGGATCCCCTATCTCTACTTTTTAGGGAAGGTTGGCTGGCTCTATTGAATGAGGGTTAGGTTATAAAAGTTTGAAAATAGGAAATTCTCAAAAACTATTCAATTAGTAGAGTCAAGTGTCAATACTGACTTCCAGGAGACATCATAGATGTAATAAAAGAAGTGAGGTTTCTATTTAGCAAAAGGTGGTGTAGTGGTTCAAAATGTTGATCAGGGGAAAGATATATTCAGCTTATAGCTTAGTAAATGAAACTCCTCAAGGCTCAATGCCATTTAAGAGAGAATGAGAAGAAGGGTATCATATAGGAGTAACCAGAAATACATATAATGAAATACAAATGGAAGTTGATTAAGAGGAAATGAAGCATCCTGCTGCTCCTGGTATAACCAGCAATTTTCTTTATGCATTGTTTGTAAGAATTAGTATGTTCTTGGGAAGTCGTTGTGGAAGAGTTTTTTTCTTCATTTTTTTTTTGCTAAGTCACTTGATTGTGGTTTGATTTTTTCCCAAGATTTTACTGGACAACTAGTGAAAAATCACTTCCAATTAAAGAGAAATGGAAAAACAACCCTTATTAAACAATAAATTTGTAGCCCTTGAATCTTGATATTAATCAAAAATATATTTTCTGTAGTCCATTATGATGGTATCTTGTAAGGATTGCTTGAGCAGAAAGCAACTTCCTGGGGTAGGTAAAATATTTTTCACCTCAAGGGAATAGTGTAGTGCATTGGTATATCTATAAGCAATAGTTCTCTGGAATTTGTTACAATTCCGTATAGCTTGAGAGTTTCTGAAGGTAAAACTATTTGATAGGAAGTTGATTGCCAATTTTTCTTAATGTACTAGCCTGGACCATGGTAAAGTTGTCTCCATATGACCCATAAGTCACGGGTTCGACCCATGGAATCAACCAATGATGATTGTATCGGGATAAGCTGCCTACAATACATCACATCCCTTGGGGTGCGTCCCTTCTCCGGACCGTAATGTAAGATGCTTTGTGCACCAGACTTTTCTTTTTTTCTTTTTAATACTAGCATGGACCACAATATAATGATCAACCAATATATATAATTTTCCAACAATTATTTCTTGTGCACTGATTTCTTGTTTTGGCTAGTGCTACTACAATCTCCTGTCATAGTTGTCCCATGGAAAAGAAAAATTTCTTCCCATCTAAAGTGGAAACTTTAATCATTTCTTCCAGTCCAATATTATACAACTCAAATACAAAATAAATTGGTTTTACACCTTCCTTGACACAGTTCTGTACTTTTTGAAATCTAAACTGGAACCTCCTATTTGTCTAAAGCATCAACGTCCAACTTTTGTACCGACCATTTGATTCTATGATCTTTTGATATCATTATACTTATAGGAGATTTCTATGCCAAGTCAACAAATGTCAAGCAGTGCATTTGTTATGTTGGCACCTTTCAGTGCTAACCCCGACTTCCAAAACTATTAATCAGTGTTGATCCTGTAAGGAGTATTACATTAACCAATTTTGAACTGTTAACATTTATATGCTCTGGGCTTCATAAGTGGGCTGTTGTTCTTTATGACACAACGAGTCGCTTTACTATTTTGATTTGGTGGAGAATGTGAATCTCCCATTATATTACTGATCTTCGAGCTGGATTTAAGTCAAAGATTTGTCTCACAAACATTAGACAATGCATGTTTTTCTCAACTCCCTGTATTAACCAGTACTTTGACACATGCTTTGAAGAGAGTAGTTTTCAAGGGGTAAGCTTTACATTGAATGCATGCAATATGTTGTCAATCTTGATATCTAAGTTTTTTCAAGTTTATGAAAATTTCAGATCTAGTGTCAGTTTGCGACAATTTCAGTGCTCGTGAGATCATATATGGTCTATTGTTAGTCTGTATGTGTGTGTTAATATCCTTACTAGAATTGTCTTAAGATTGATTGGTTTCAGGTATCAAAGTTAGTGATCTCTTTGAAAAAACTTGTTTTGCAGGATGCATGGCAGCGTTGGATGCAGAGCATTATTTGCAAGAACTTGGAGCCCAAGAAGGGAAGAGTGATTGATAGCATGGCAGCCTTGCTACGAAAGAATCGGTATTTGCTTAAATTCCGTATCTGTTCAAATAAATTATTGTTATCATGAATTTATCGACGAGAAGAAACTTTTTTGCAACGATTTACAAACCTTAGGATCATCCTTGGTACCTTAAGGTTTGGATGAATTTGATGGATACAATGGCTAGCATTTGCTTTATTGCAATTCTATCATGTGATCAGTCTTTCATGCTTTGAAGAGATGTAATTTTGTAATCAAAGATTAGATGGCGTTTGATTAATTTTGAATGACTTAAACAACCTCTCTAGTGATAATGTATGCGTACACTCTATCTTTTTCAAACTCCACTTTGTGAGATGTACTTTTTAGAGGTGAATTTAAACTTGATAGGTTCAACTTTTAAAAAATTCTAAGATATTGAACTCATTATACTTTTGAAATATGAATTTCAAATATAATATTTGTTGCAATTTTAATGGTGCAATAAACTCTTGATGCTTTACACGTAAGAGCTTCAAAAAGTGTGTATATAACAAACAAAATGGGTAACCTCCATCCATAGGACCTATTACAAGGGTGGATCACATGAATTTAATATCTTTTGTTTAAATTATGTATATGTATTAACAATTCATTAAATATCTATAAATATTTTACTGTGAAAGGGAGGATGATGTATTAACTTAAGATTGTTATAAAAATTCATCAACTTCAAATTCTAAATTTGCGTATATCCATTACAACTAAAAAGTAAGCATGTGCAACAGGCTAGACTAAATTTGTCTGATAAAGTTAGTAAATATATATTGTATTGGTATCATTAAGGTTTCTTGTTTAGAAATTATTCATTAGTCAATGATACGTATTAACACCTTCAGTCTTTTTTGGCTTAAAGTTGCTAAGGACATTTGGAAGTGAAATTAAGAAAAGTCTACCAAATTGTCCCACATCGCCAGTTTATTAATTTTTTTTTGTATTTATATAAGTTGATAACGTGGTGTAAGAATGTGTTCGTAGAAAGGAGAGATGGTTGGCATCTCCCCCGACAGGGACGGGAACAGCCTTCGGGCTTTACCTGTTATCAGACACATCCGGTTAAGGCTACCCACTTCGGTGGATCTTACCCAATTTTTTTAAAATTACCTAACTCGTAAATTTTACACTAACCTTATTACCTAATTTTTTAAAAAATTACTAACTCGGAAATTTTACACAAATTTTATAGTGTTAAGAGCTAATTACATCATATTCCTTAAATTTGGTGAAATCTGGTCACGTCCTGATTTCGAATACATTGCTCAATGCTTCGATACATTGCATCTCGATTTTGAATACATCATTCAACGTCTTGATGCATTACGTAAAAGTTGGATACATCGCGTAAAGTAATGTATCTAAGAATAGGAGAGAGTAGAATTTTTTGTAATTTTTTCAAATAAAAATTTCTTTTAGAAAATATAATAAAATAAATCGTGTATTTAGATAAAAAAAAAATCTTATATTTAAGCTACAAAAGTCATAGTACTACCTCATTCATTCATTTATGAGATAATCATTTTTAAAAAAAACATAAATGAGCTATTATTTATTTGTGAGTTTCATATCTTAATTATGCAACATATAATTTTTATTTTTTTAATTGAACTATCATTATCTATGTATTAAAACATACCTAATTGAGTAAATGATGATAGTTTTGATGAAAAAAAGGAAACAACAGATAATTGATCTAATCTGCTTCAATGTCTTTTAATACATAGAATATATAGATAATAATAATTAAGCTAACAAAAGAGAATTAATAGTTAAAGTATGAAACTCACGAAGTAATTCAATTGTTTTTTTCATCATTCAACTCTTTTAAAATTTGTGCACAAACTTTTAAGAAAGTTTTTTGATAGCCTTATTCATAAGAAAACTTTTCAAATATCCTTTATATCTAATCTTAAATGTCTCGAATAATTAACACCGACTGAGTGGAGTCACAAAAGTGAATTTGAAATTATACGGTCAATGAAGGGAATGACGATGTCAGAATTTTCGTTAAAGAAAATTTAAAAATATAAAAAAATAAACACACAAAAAAAATGAAGAAATAAATCACTTCAATTATTATTATATTATACTCCTTTTGTCCCAATTTATGTGACTTACTTTTCTTTTTAGTCAGTCCAAAAAAAGAATGACACATTTCTATATAAAGTAACAATTTGACTATAAAATGTTTATTTTACCCTTAATGAAATGATTTACAGCCACACAAATTTCTATCATTCATTTGGACCACAGATTTTAAAAGTCTTCCTTTCTTTCTTAAACTTCGTGCCGAGTCAAAGTACCTCACATAAAATAGGACGGAGGGAGTACTTACTTACATATACATTCAATCGTAGATGGTTTTGTCAACTCATGCATGGCCGCACGAAAGGTAATCTCATGAAATTATGATTTTGGTTTAATTAATTGGCATCAATTTGTTAAAAAAGAAATTATATTATGTATATAAATAATATATTTAATTACATAAATATAGTTGACTTCCTTGATTATTTTTGTATCCATTTCAATACGATAATTGTGAAATGGGGTGCACAAACACATCACTAGATACGATAATGAATTTTAAGTAAATAATTTTTATTCTTTAATATCAGACAAGAAAAAGTACTCAACTAGTGAATAAAAGAAAAGATCTTTATTTAATTTAAAAATATACAACACTTTGTGCAGATCAAAACAATACCAATATTGAGATGCCATTTTGATTTTTGGCCCTAAATTACAAAGTAATAACAAGTACAAAAGATAATTCAAAATTAAAACATTGTAAAGGTCATCCACCTTCTCCCCACATATCTTTCTTTTTTTTAAAATATTAATACATACAACACAGCATACAGATCATCTTGTCTCTAATAATAATAATATGACAATATTATTTCCTAAATTTGGTATTATAATGCTTTATTTCAAAGATGATGATGATTATATATATTTCAAGAAAGTTGCTTGTTGGGAATGATAAAATCTGTACAATTTTGAAACATTAAGATGGGGAGAAATTACTTTGTGACATCTTTGCATGATCTATTGTATTTCATGTGGCTCTTAACAAGTTGCCCAGCCGAGATAGCTGACATGAGGGATAGCTCACCCGCGAGAACCGAACCTGCTACTATTGTAGCCAAGAGCCTTGCATTTGACCCTGGTGCCTCTCTGTTGGCACCTTTCACTCCTAATAAGTTCAAGCAAGCTGATTGCGATGCTAGTTGAGTTCCTCCTCCTACTGTACCCACCTGAAAAATATTCACAATAATATGCATAATAAGTACCACGAAGAAACTCATGCTTCCATGAACACTTTTTAGTAGTACCAACAACAACAACGACATACCTAGTGTAGAGTGTACATAGAACTTAGAGGTAGAGAGGTTGTTTTTAGATAAAAGCACAGAGGACTCGTATAGACAACTATAAATTCCTTGGGTTTGAGGCATAGTTGTTTTAAAATCGTCACATGTAAAAGTTTGGGGTGGAAAGACCGTGTACCAAGAATATAACGATGATCAAGAATAAGTATTAATATGTTAAATGCATACCTCGATTGAAGGCATGGTGACGGAAATATGGAGGTCCTTGCCATCATTTACAGCCTCCATCAAAGTGATGCAGTGAGAGCTTTCAATATTTTGAGCCGGGTCTTGGCCAGTGGCTAAAAATACAGCTGAGACAATATTGCTGGCATGGGCGTTGAAGCCACCAAGTGCACCAGCCATGGCAGAGCCAGTGAGGTTTTTAAGCATGTTCAGCTCAACTAGAGCAGCAACCTCAGTTTTCAGAACTTTCTTCACCACCTCTTCCTTGATGATTGCCTCACAAACTACTGACTTTCCTCTCCCCTCAATCCAATTAACTGCTGCTGGTTTCTTGTCCGAGCAATAGTTCCCTGTCATAGTTCAGACAATTCCAATTAATAAGTGTCTCCAGATCATGGGGGTAAAAGAAGAAAAAAATAGGTGTGCTGTCGTTGAGGCTTGACGCTACGGTACATTGGCATTAGGCAGTATGAAAATCAAGATACATGAAAAACCAATGAACACGGGGTATCAAAAAAGATTTTTCTTTTTAGAAAAAGGTAGGTGGAGTACCAGATATGCCGATGATGTCCATGTCGGGGTACTCATTCTGAAGGTAATCAAGAACGTTCTGTACACCTTTGGAAACCATGTTCATTCCCATCGCGTCACCAGTGCTACAGCTAAACCTCATGTATAGATTCTTTCCAGCTATTGCACATTGAATGTTCTGTAATCTAGCAAATCTGCTTGATCTGTAAAGTCCAAATCAAAAACAAAGTTATACAACTACTAAACATAATATTGGATGATGACGTGCTGATTCCAAAAAAAAAATCAAAAATTTATCCAAAGAAATTAATGAAAATGACAGATATTGAAGTAACAGACAAATCTAATAAAATCATAAAGACCATGATGAAAGTTCTAGAGAGGGTAAAAAGACATTGTTGAAAGAAGAAATAAAAAATGGATTCATTCACTGAACACATCAACATCAATGGATCTTCAAAAGGAAACCACATTAAGAAAAGATGTCTGAAATATTAGTCAACAATAGAAGAAAGAAGGAAAGATCCAGATGTTCTCATCTACCATACTGTTTGAACACTTTCATGGTAACTTTCATCAACTACAAAGCAAAATACTACTCTTTCAATTTGTTTGTCTAGTTTTAACTAACACGGAGTTTAAGAAAAAAAAGAAAACTTTTGAATCTCGTGAACTAAAGAAATGTTGAATGTATCGAAATGCCCTTAGAATTAAAGAGTTGCCAAAAAAATGAAAGAAACGTTCTTTTTTTTTAACGGACTAAAGAGGAAAGCAAGACAAACAAACTGAAATGGAGGGAGTATATACATTTTAATTTATACCATTTTCAAGAATTCACATTTATAAAGCTATTCAACTCCTGGACTTTGATATGATGATAGTTCTATCATAATTACAACTTTTTAACTATAATTTAATACTTTTTCATAACTAGTCTGATATATAAGTCAAATTTAAGGGATTACTATGATGATTCTACTAGCTTCATAGTGAAAGATAAATGCAGTAAAATGAGTATAAGCATATTAAAAATCAAAACTTGAAGAAGAAGAAGAACACTCACTTATTGAAAACAACAGATAGAGTCTCAAAATTTATTGGATCCTCGACGAAGAACTTCAACTCTGCAGCTCTCTTTGCGCTGCCGAACCTAACTACAGGAGCTCTAGTCATCGCATCTCTGAACAAAACACTCGTTGCGCCACCGGAAACATAAATGGCTTTACAACCCCTGTTAGTACTAGCAACTAAACATCCTTCTGTGGTTGCCATTGGCACAGAAAATTCTTTCCCATTAAGCAGCAAAGGTCCAGCTATTCCCACTGGTATTTGAATATAACCAATTGGCATCTCACAACACTGTCCAAGAATTGATTCATAATCAAATCCATCTAATGGTAACCCTTCCAATGACTTCCCTGAACTCCTCTGTAACGCCTCTTTTCGAATAAAAGCAGCTCTTTTACAGTCACCCAACTTAGATTCCAATGAATACGATGCTATTCTCCCTTCCACCACCGATTTGATAACCACCTCGTCGTCCTCCGACGAAAATTGAGTGATTATCTGAGCAGTTTTTTCAGCAACAGGTACAGATTTCATTGGGATATTTCGTCGAACAGGTGGTGGTGTAACGGTTCTATCAATAAATTGTTCTGGGGATTCATCTTCAGCGTCCCAAGAATCATTATTTCCCTTAGACACGAAAGATTGAACAAACCCAATACCAAAGAACCCCAAGAGATAAATAACCGAAGCGATCAACGAAACCATAGCAACTAATTCCGAAAAGTTAAGCACGTGGAGTGGAATTCCATTACGGATCTTCTCACGCCATCTGTGTAGAAGAAAATACATGACAGAGAAAAACATGGTGAAGAACAAACCATTTGTAAGATACAAAGGTAATGGAAGAGCATCTGAAGCTTTAACAGAGGAATCTTGATTATGGGGTTTGAGAGGTTCCCCGGAGGATATGTGTTCGGAAGGGTACAGGGGTTTTACAGGTCGCCGGCGAACGTCCATCGAGAAATTTTTCCGGTCGCCGGGATTTACAGAGGGAAATGGAGGAATGTGAGGAAGTATTGTTAGTGATAAAGCTAATGAATCGGAAATGTATTTATAGCCAAAAAAAATAAAAACATCGGCTGGCGCTCTTGACTTTTATTGCCACCCCTTAAATTAAATTTTACTATTTTTTTTAGAAAAAAAAAACTAAATTTTGTCTATTGATAAAAAAAAAAAATTACTCCCTTTGTCCCAATTTATGTGACACTTTTTATTTTTCGAGAGTCAAACCGTTTAAGTTTGACCGGAAATTTGCATATGGAATCTTCAATTTTTTTGAAATAAAATTTATATATTTGTAAATTACGTAAAAAGTACTATAAGTCACAATAATTAATAATTCAAAATGTTTAAAAGATCTATGAAAAATTTATGTCAAAGATAGACTTGTTTGAATCTCAAAATCTTAAAAGTGCCACATAAAATGGGACGGAGGGAGTATATTTTTTGATAAATTAATATTTTAGATCTATATTTCTTATGTAAGGAAAAAAACACTCTTTTTCGATCCTCGTTTATAGAATTATATTGGATCAACACAATTGAAATAACGAAGGTAGAATTTCAACTTTTTCAAACTCACTTAAGATCGTTCATGATTTCCACTTCACTCCTATTCCATTCCTTTCGACTCGCAATCACAATAGCCGTACAGTCTAATAGTTAAGTTAAACGGGGGATAACGGTCGAACTACATCTTTGGTTGTTGGTTAGGCCGGTTCGATGGCTCTATATGAATTAACGATTTTTTATCCTTCTGATCTTGTTCTTGTTCCAATGTGGAGACAGGGTGTCTTCGTTATACCCTTCATGACTCGTTTAGGAATAAATAGGGCTGTTGGAGTATCACAGGGGGACTGTAACAAATTCAGGTATTTGGAGTTACGAAGGTGTAGCGAGATCACATATTATGTCTTTTGGCTAATGCTTTTTGGCAGCTATCTGGCATTGAGTGTATTGGGATCTAGAAACGACTTCTGAATTTCATAATGACGATTTTAAGTGATAATAATTGGATTCTAAATTCAAATTTGTATACACCGAATGAAATGCTTAATACAAATATATTGGTTAAGAAAAAATTATTGAATTTGGTGAACCTGAATGTGGGCTACTAGCTCCCCATATAAGCACGAGTATTTTTTTCTCTCATTTAATTACTTGGTTGAAAATTGAATCCTTCTAAAATAACAGTCTAACTCCATGAGGTAATGAAAAGCTCTGCATACACTTGATTATTTATGTATCTAATTTTATATATTGTTTGGTTTGTAATTAGAAAAAAAATATTCATATATTAATTTTATACCATGGTTATTCTATATGCATTGGGAAGATCTTCTATTTTACATTATGTTACATATTAATTAAGTTTAATGACTTGCATCCTTTCATAAATATCATAACTAATATCAATTTTAGCAAGTGTTAAATTTTATTAATATAGACTAATCATTAAAGGAGATCCCATAAAATCTGAATTCAAATTTATCCATTTTAGCTTAACCTAGTTTAATCGCGAATTTCAATCCGTTTTTTGTCTTCACTAAATCATTATTATTTTTTTGAAATATGTTTCATCATACTCAATAAGATCAGGTCCTGGGTTTTGGGTCTCGAATCCCATGTCTCGAGTATCAGGTCCTAGGTCAGGATTGAATAGGTTTTGAATTTCGAATATCATAGCGTTATCGAGTCTCGAGTCTCAAGTCTAGAAGTTTGAATTTTAATTCGATGTCAGAATCAGATCTTAGGTCTCAAATCTCGAATTGAGGTCGAATCTCGAATTGCGGCCATGTCTTAAATTTAAGTCAGGCGGGGTTGGATCGGGTAGGGGTAAAAGTTAGGGGTCGAAATCGAAGGCTTAAGCCTCGATGGATTGTAGGGGAGGGGTGTACTAGAGCAAAGAGTGGGGGTGGGGAAAGAGTGGGGGTGGGGAGAGTTGGCTATTCAAAATTAGAATGTAGGAGTAAATACAAATATGGATATTTATATAAATACATTATATTGTGAAAGTATATTACATAATTTTTTTGGATAAATTTATAATTGGATAAGTTTGTAATGACATAATTTATAATTGGATAAATTTATAATAAGATAAAATTACAGTTGGATAAACTTGTAATTAATTGAATAAATTTGTAGTAAGATAAAATTACAGTTGGATAAACTTGTAATTAAGCAGAAAATTTGTAAGTAATTTATACAACAATTTTTATCCTTCTAAATAGAAATTCAATTCAGTTCATTTTTATATTTTGAAAAGAGATAAGTTTAAAAAACACACCTAAACTATACATTTTTTTTTAGTTTCATACCTAAACTATTGAGAGTGTGAGTTTCATACCTAAACTATCAATTTTTAGTTTAAGAAACACACCTCTCTCTTTTATACCACTCTCATCAAGGTGTGTGTAATACACTCTCTCTTTTATTTTAAAAAATTGCCACATCCACTCCACATGGACAAAACATTCAACCTTGATAAAAATTAAATAAATTATTAGTATTAGTTAAAATTTAAAATTTAAAAATTATTATCCAAAAAAATAATACTTCTTTTATAAAATAAATGTAAAATATTTTTCTTATCCCACACCATCACTTCCTCTCACCCCCACCCCCACCCCCAACCATTTCTTTAATTTTTTTTTTTGGTTAAATTTCTTTTATAAAAGAATTTAATTTTTTTTACTTCATCCCCCCCAAATACTAATTTAGATATTATTTTATTTTTTAAAAAAAAAAAAAATTTACCCACCCCACCTAATCCTCCGCTTTCAATTTTTTTCTCATTTTTTGTTAGATATATACATATCGAAAATATTTTTTACTTGCCGCCATAAGACATTTTTAATTTTTTTACTTATTTATGTTATATTCGGTACACTAGTAGATTTTTTCTTTCTAAAAATATATGTACGTACATATCTAACACAAAATGAAAAATAAAATAAAATTAGGAGTGGAGGATTTAAATAGGATGGGGTAGATTTTTTTTTAAAAATAAAATAAAATAATATCAAATTTTTTTTGGAGGGGGGGGGAATAAGTGGGTGGTTTTTTTGGGAGGAAGGGGCGAAGTATGAATTTTTTAAAAATATTTTATATAAGATTTTTTTTTTAAAAAGGATGGGGGATTGTGGGGGAAGGGAGGTTACGTGGAGGAGGTGGTGGAGTGGGGTAAGAATTTTTTTTTAATTTTTTTTTATGGATAGTAATACTTTAATCTTTAATTTTTAATTAATATTAATAGTTTATTATTTAATTTTATTCAAGGTGGAATATTTTATCCATGTGGAATGCCATTTGTCAAGGTTTTTTCAAATAAAAGAGAGAGTGTATTACACACACCACTGAGGTGTGTTTCTCAAACTAAAAAGTGATAGTTTAGGTATGAAACTCACACTCTCAATAGTTTAGGTAT
>JAJOOO010011365.1:0-18915 GCA_029582685.1 Solanum piurae
TCCACGTCATTATTTTTTTTATAATAAAAAATTAAGTTTGTTCAGAAATTTGATTTTTTATTATAAAAAAAATAATGACGTGGCCGAATTATAATTGGTCACGTGTAAAAAATGATTTTGCAAAACCACCGTTAAAATATTTGTTCAGAATTTTGATTTTTTATTATAAAAAAAATAATGACGTGACCGAATTATAATTGGCCACGTGTAAAAAATGGTTTTGCAAAACCACCGTTAAAATGTTTGTTCAGAATTTTGATTTTTTATTATAAAAATAATAATGACGTGACCGAATTATAATTGACCACGTGTAAAAAATGGTTTTGCAAAACCACCGTTAAAAAATAATGGCATGAATGAGCCTTTTCTTAAACGGTAATGACATAAATAAACCAATTTTTTAACGGATGACATTAATGAGCCTTTTCTGAAAGTTCAATGTCATATTTGAGCCTTTTCCCTTTCTTTTATTACACTGTTGAGCTGGCAGTAAGTAGGTACCAAACAGAAGTGTGATCGGTGGTTGCGAACACGTTTATTTTTACTTGATCTTAGTAGAAGTACTACTTCATACACGCTTCTAATATCATTGAGGCTTGTAATTTATAGGCTAACATTTTATATATCATCGAGGCTTGTAATTTATAGGTTAACATCTTATATATCATTGAGACTTGTAATTTAATTATTGTTTAACATTTTGCATATATAATAAGCGTGTTTCAATTTTCACTAGTTTTTTTTCAGTCTCAGTCTATCCTGCATCACTATGCTAGAAATGATTTTTAGCGGCATTAATAAACGGCACTAACTTGCTGTTATGTTTTTTTAGAGTAAATTAATATTTTTTATAAATATTCTTAAAGCCTATGACAATATTTGACTCAACGGTAATTAACTAAATAATGTCATTAAAAACATTAACATTCTTTGTTAATATTCATATTTATTATCTCTAATCATGTAATGCATGTATTTAAAGTAAATTTGATAAACATGCCTGGTAAAATGCCTGGTATGATGTTATTTTGACCACGTGAAAAACTTTCATATGTGCAAAATTGGGAGTCCATGCAGAATACACATCGGGCTTGTCCTTTTCTCTTATTCTTTTAATGTAGTAAATGTGTGACAAAATGTCGTAAATGTGTGACAAAATGGGACAATTATATATAGTTTAACACAAAAAATTCAAAAGTTTTTTTTTTAATTTACTTTCTTAAATTTAATATTAAGTCAAATTAAAACAAAAAAAAAAAATATATATATGAAGAAGAACGTCTTTTCTTATGTTCGATTTGACCGAGTAAAATCTTCACTGCAAGTAGCAAAATGGTTGGCTTCAAGTTTCAGCCTTTAACTATACATACATCTAAAATAAGCAGAAAATTATCATAACATAAATTATATTATATATAACAAATAAAAACAGAAAACTAGTGTATTAACAGAGAGAATTATCCTTGTTTTCTGTTACGAGTTGTTTACACTGGTGTATATTTTCATTTTCATCAAAACCATTGAGAAGAGTTCCTGTGAGATCTTTAGCTCTCTCTGCTTCTAAATCCCAATCTGTACGAAGCAAAACCAGCAACATTGTGACCATACACGATGCCTGCGCAGCCAATAATCCCAACCATAGACCTTCAAAATCAAATCCCGCATAAAAACTTAGTCCAACAGCCACAGGCATTCCCACTAGATAAAAACAACCCAAATTAATATTCGCACCGACTTTCGGCCTAGCAGTTCCTCTCAACACCCCACACCCAGTCGTTTGCGGGCAGTTTCCAATTTCACAAAGCCCAATTATCGGCAAAACTAGAGACGTCAATGTCAGAATGTCTTGGTCATTAGTAAACATTTTTGCCCAAATTTTCCTTACTGTAACCGCAAAAAACAGAGCTGAAAACCCCAATATGAAGCTGCCAGCAAGGCCTACAATTGCTGCAATTTTTGCTTTGTTTGGTTGTCTAGCACCTAACTCATTGCCCACTCTTGTTGATACACTGAAACTAAGTGATGATGGAAATATATAAATCAACGAAGTCGTTTGAATTAAAATCCCCATTGATGCAACTGTAGCTCTCGGATTTATCAAAAGTCCGCAGAGCAAAATCATGATTTCATACCACCACCATTCCAGGCAAACCGAAATACAACTAGGAATCGCCAAATTCAGGAGTTTTTTCCATCCTTTGAAACAGTCTGTTGAGAAATTGTCCCAAGTCTTTTTATAGACACCAGTGATGATAATATAGGTAATTAAAGAGATAACGAGGTTGAAATTAGTCCAAACAGAGCTCAGAGCAATTCCCTTCACACCTAAATTAAGTTTCGTAACAAGAAGATAATTTATAGGTACGTGGAGAGAAATTGATAGGATCGCGCAAAATGTTAGAGGCAATGTTATGGACTGAGTCCTAAGATAAATACGCAATGGATGAAGTAATGATTGCGCGAATAAATCAGGAATTGAGTATATAAGGTAAGATTGTGCTTCAGTAGCTATATCTTCATCTTGGCCACAGTAAAGAAGAATATTTTTCATGTTGATCCAAAGTAGCGCGATAGGAAATGATGTTATAATAAGCAATAGTATACTTCTTTGTAAGGTAAGTCCAAGAAGATTGTATTTTTTGGCACCAAAAGCTTGTCCACAAATTGGTTCCATACCCATAGCTAAGCCAGATAGGATTGAATAACCGGTGATGTTAGCGAATCCAACGGCTAGTGAACCACCAGCAAGGGCTAACCCACCGAGTTGGCCAAGGAAGAGCATGGAAATTAAGGATCGAGAGTAAAGGAGGAGACCAGTTAGTATCATGGGGAAAGCAATATTGGCTATGGATTTAGCTTCAATAAAGATAAGGGTAAAATGGGTATTATTTTTGTGATCATGCAATTTGTTTGTTGGGGTTTTAGGGATCAAAAGGGGGAACATGTTGGTGGTAGAGAGTAGTGGTGAACTTGTCTGCTTATTGCACATTATTTATTACAGTTGTTTTTTTGGGTTATATATATATATATATATATTTAGTAACAACTCTAAATGGGCAAAGAGAAATAGTAGTAATAATATTTGATGGAAGGGGAAAGAGAGAGAGAGAGATATGTTAAATGGGTGATTTTAAGTGGAGGAATGAAAGGGGGTTTTTATAGGGACATTGAGGGACTCTTGTTTGGATGTTGGGTAGCCTTCCCACTAAGTGACCATTTGAAAATTGATTTTGTCAACTATATGATTTTCTGTTGAATTTTACTTTTCCTCACTTGCAATTGCAATATATGTAATGCACTTCAACTCAATTGGGCATAGAGTTCACATAAAAAACAATAATTATGATCTTAAATAAGTCTAAAATATGTGTACAGTTATAAATCATATTTTTCTGTTTCAATTTGTTTGTATTATGTTCCTATTTAGTCCGTTTAAAAAGAAATATTTTTTTAGCATTTAAGTTTTCATATCACATTTTAAGATCTTAAATAACATTTTATTACATTCTACGTATATTTAATTTTAATTAAGACTATCAGATTTTTTTTAAAAAAATTTACTTTCATAAATTTCATGCAAAAGTCAGATCGGGCAAACAAATTAAATTGAATGAAAATATTTTTTAAATAAAACGGAGGGAATATTTATCCTTTTAACAAACAAAAAATGTACATATTCCCATAAATTGGGACAAAATGAGAAATTGTTTAGTATGTATAGAGTAGCGGTTTATATTCAACTGTGGGTAAGAGGGGCAAGTGTTCGGGCCGTACGGATTTAATTTTTAAAAAAATGATTTGAATTTTTGGTTTTTAGATTGAAGAAATTACAACAAATTAAGTTTTTATTGCATTGAATTGGATTGGATTTTTTAAATTTTGGATTAATTAGTTTGGATAGTTCAGATTTTGAATTTTGACTTTTTAGCCTTTGAGTTTGTAGGCCTCAATAATTCACCTAATAATTTGCTTCTTAGAATGTATAACTTTCTACTGTTAACCTAATGTATTAGACTTATTAGTATTAAACACATATGATAGAGATACGACTAAATATAAATCTGATAACCAATCCGAATACATTATATAATGGGAAATATTATTCATAATCCAAAATATCCATATAGATGAACTGTTGATGAACAGTGGGATGACTTGGAATACAGTTAGTGTACAGTTGCATGAGTTTAGAGAATTTGGCAGGACGTTAATATAAGGGATGATAGAGGATCTTTTGTAGGTCACTCAAGTCGTAAAGCCAGCGACAAAAGCAAATTTTGGACGGTTGCAATTTAGAAAAAAAGACTCAAACCAAAGTTTCATTTTCATGATCGTAAAAAAAATGTCACTCAGAATTTTCACTTAAGGAAATTCAAATTATAAAAGAGTTAATACATGAAGAAGCCAATGACATTCTAACACCTATTATAAATACATAAAATTTAGCTACTAATTTTTATCTTGTATATTTTTTAACGAAAAAAATTCGCAACTTTTTCGATAGTCTTAGTTCTGCCCATAGGAAATGAAAAATGTGGAGGAATTTGGAGTAATTAATAAGGATTGTCCATTATTTTTTTTGCGGCACGTCTCACCGAAAGCCACCACTTTTAAGAATTTCATCTGCTATTTCTTCTTCATCACTTACTTAGAAAGCAAAGGATCCTCATTTATCCCTTTTTCATGATTCATAACCCCTTTTAATCTTATATAGATTCTTTTTGTTTTTTGTCTCCTAATTACTAATCAACATTTCTTAATATAGCATTCTATTGAGTAGTTCACACTCTTTTAACAACCTTACAAATTTTATAATATTTCCTCCGTCTTATTTAATGTGATATCGTTGGATCAGAAATAAAATTTAAGAAATAAGGAAAGATTTTGTTGTGTTTATCAAATTATCTTTATCAAAGTCACTTTAATGCTTACTTTTAGTTGACTTTTCTTATAAAAAAGTGTTAAGTGAGATAAAACAAGGACAATGATGATGTTGTCATTAAATAGTTAATGAATAAAGAAAGATAACATTCTTTTTAAAATATACTAAAACGGAAAGGAGGAAATAATACATCAACGTCATTTTGTTTAATAGACAAAGATTCTAGCTAGTAGAAGATCAAATGTACGTATTATGTTTCTTTTTTGTTTTAAACACCATTTACTCTTTTTCTTGTTTTTTGTTTTGTTTTACCTTCGGTGTCTAGTATTCATATTGAAGTCCAATTATATTCGCATAAAAAAGTCCCAAATGTGAGGTAAAAAAATCCCTATCAAAGGTGATTTTGTACCCACTCAAACTCGACACTTCAGATTAAGGATGAATGAATACTTACTACTCCACCACAAGTCTCGTTGTAGTGTCTATCTTTGTAATGCTGCATGGAATTGAGCCATTAGAATTTTAACCATAAAGATAAGTATGGTACAATGATCAGAATATCTTTATTTTAGTATCATTATATTGCAATAAATAGGTATGGTATCACCCCAAGTACGTACAAAACAGAGGATGACCAAATTAGTAAGAAAATATTCTAGTAGAATTTTACCAAAAACATATGGAAATCTAATTATAAGAAGGAAACTGAATAAGTCAGCGCACATTTGGAATTGATCTAATTAAAGGTATTTCCAGAGTCCTACTTCCTCATTATTGTTGCTTCATTTGAGTCAATGTTGCTACAGAACCAAACTCTAAGTGGGAAGCATAGTCACAGATCACAAGTACTCCCTCCATTCCGCTTTATGTGTCATGTTTCATTTGACACAAAACTTAAGAAAAACAAAATAAGACTTGATATGTGTCGTCGAAAATATTTTTTAGTTGTTTGTCTGATTATAAATTATTTTATTAATTTTTTTTAAAAAAAATATTTAATATCAGGTTATTTCTATTTATAGAAAAAATGAAATAATTTAGACGAACTAAAACGAAAAGTGTGTCACGAACATAGTGAAGACTATACGTATATGATGTCTGATGGGAAATGTGGACAGTGGCAGTGCCCTGGTCGTACCAGCAAAAACGTGTAGAAAAATTAGTGGGACATAAACTGAACAATAAACTAAAAACGTGTAGAAATTTTGGTTCTTCACAATCAAAGTGCCATAATTTATAAAAACGCTCTAGACCTTTATATTGACCTCCGTTCATACTACCATTACTTTAATTAATTACTTGTATGATGGATTAATTATGAGTTCCCACTCAAAAATAAATAAAGAGTAATTAACGCCTTTTCTTTAGCATTTCAATTATGATCTCATAGTAGTTATATCCATTTTTTTCTTTTTAAAGTTTAGATTTAATTCAAATATATTGACAGTATATGATATTTTTATTCTATTTGCATTCGTAATAGGGAAACATGCTTTATTTTTTTGGGTTATAAATTTCAATTCTTATGACTGATTACATGTAGTTATCTTATAAATGCGTTGATCGAAGATTAATTATGATTTGATTGAGTCAAACAAGAATGCAAAGCAAAATTCGTATGCATAAACAACCGCCCCATTAATTAAGCATATGCATTGTTTTTGGCTTAAATATATCTAACCATGCATAGAAGTAAACTCATATTATGTTTAATTAATTCATGAAACTAATAATATTGGGTTTGCAAAAATTCGTGGTCTTTGACTATAAATAAAAATACCTAAAAAAATTTTATTGCACTATCGTGTTGTTGATAAGACGAGCAAAGAAAAAAATGGTATGAAAGAAAGTTACTTTATGTTAGAATTTAAGATAAAGTTTTTATCTCTTATCTAATTATAATGTGATAACATTGCCACAGTAAAAGACAAGATAACTGACACAGTAAAGTTCGAAAAAACGAATATATTATCTACCCTTAATCTTATCTCCTCCCGAAAAGGAAGGGTCAAGTTCATACTAGTAAAACGATTTGACGAATCATATATATAAATTATACACATTGGACGTTGTTAGTTAATATAGTTTCTTGATTAGACCTTGGGTCAAAATTTTCAACTCCTAATAATTATCTAAATGAGGAAAAGAATAGTATGATAGTTTAAAGGACGGTTAGTAGTTTAGTTGGTTGGATACCTCAACTCTCATCTTATAAGTGACTGTTCGATTTTCCTCATTGTAATCCCCTTCCTATTTTCCCTTCCCCTACCCCCAATTTCTAAACCTAAAATTTCAAATTTGACTCCTACTAGGAGTATGGAGTCGCCTTTAATTTGTTAGAGAGTGTTTTTATCCTCTAACAAAAGATTAATTTGTGGTCTTAATTCAAATTAGTCTACAAAACACCAAATGGAAATCAAAAATAAAGATTAGCTTATAATAGAGACTGAAATACTTTCAATGATCTCCATGTTATTTTATGCTCTCAATATGCGGTGGCACTTCAAAACTTTGTTTCAGGCCAATCAATCACATGAAGGGTGAGAATAGGGTTAAAATGTTCCCATTTTTTAAGCTTCATTGGATAATATAAAATCTTGGAAATTCTCTTGTTGGCTAGATGGGTGAGTTATGGATCACCCAAATGTTCATTGATGTAGCTAGATCATAGGTGCCACAGAATATAAATAGATATTGAGGAGATCACACTGACAAACATTATCACATTGCCAAATACAATAGTATAACTCTAGTTCTACTCGCTCCGTTTCAAAATAGTTGTTCAAAATTAAATTAGATTAAATTAATTCACTACTGAAAATTCAAATTTGAAATATTAGTTACCGTTCTTCTCATATAATCATACAAAAAATATATTAGTTAATATTTACATAATTTTACTTTCGAGAACTCAAACGTGACCATTATTTTGGGACGGAGAGTACTGTATATATGATGAGGGGAACTACTATACATTTGAGATAGTTCACATTCACTATTGCAGTCAAATAGTACAAACCGTCATATACTGTGATGATCCACAGACATTTTTTTTTTTAATACTTGAATGTTTTTTGTTCGTACTTTCTAATACAACTTGTGTTACGATACTCATAACATACAAGGAAGTGGTCCTAGCAGGTGAAAATTATGATGGATAGGGCAAAATATAGAGCCATGCATTCATCGAAACGTGTCTCCAGAGGACGTACGTTAGTGAATGAAAGAAATTAGCACTTACACTACCAGCAGTAGAATTGGTCGGGATCAGATAGAGAGAAATTTAAGATTTAAAGTCAGAGTGATTTTACAATATATAATTGTATACGCATGTACATACTAGAGCTGTCAATATGGGCTAGCCCACCCCATCCGGGCTAACTCATACATGCTTTGATATTTTACGGGTCAGGCCGGGCTAGCCCATTTTTGGTGTGGGCCAGAAAACGGTCAGCCCAGCCCACAAGTACGTGGGCTACAGGCTTGCCGGGCCAGCCCACTTTTTTAATTTTTTTTTTTTTTTAGAATTATTAAATTAAATTATAAATTATAATTCAAAAATATTATCATAAATATCGACAAAACAATATTACATGGTATTAATGTTACTACTTGTTAATCAAATCCACAAATAAGAGAAAACAAACTAGTAAGAGAACTAGAGAAGACGGTTGCGGATGGTGAATAAATAAACTACGGTCTATTAGTGATTCCCTAAAGATTTTAGGGAATTAAATTTTAAATAGATTTTGAGTTTGGACTCTCTTTAATTTTAAATTTTAATATTATATTATATTTTTTAAATTAATTTTTATTGGCCCACGGGCCGGCCTTACCTATATTTCTCAAGCCCCACAAATTAGCAGGCTTATTCAGGCCAGGCTAAAAAATCATTTTCTTAAATGGGCTCTAAAAATCTTAGCCCAGCCCTATTAAATCTCGGGTTAGGTCAGGCCGGCCCAGCGGGCCTAGTCCATATTGACAGCTCTAGTACATACTATTTTTTTGTGTCAAATATAGTTTGAACGGAAAATAATGATTTAAATTGAACACTTAAAATCGATTCTACCTAAAGCTTCCTTTATTTGGAAGAAGGGGACATTGACATTATCATGAAAAAAGTATGAAATAAACTGGTCTCAAAGATGTGTTCGATCGATCGAACCCACAAAATGATTGTTAAAAAGACTGGGACTTGTGTGTCACGAAGTTTGTGAATGACACGTGTCCCAATGAAATGGAAGAAAAGGATAAAAAATAGACAGATATATATATGTACATTATCTTGCCCACAACTAGCTATTATCTATCTCTGCGTTAGATTTAACCAATCACAATTCCTCTCTCACTCAAATATCATGTACTTGTCCTGCATATATAGTACCGTGGTAGTCTTTCTCCAACCAAATTCCAAATGTAATAAAATTTTGAGTAAATTTTAGGAATAGTAAAGATAAAAATTATATTAGCGCTATATAGCTATAAATATGTTATTTGTGCTTCATAGTCAAATTATGTTTTCTATGGAGCATCTGATTTGTATAAATCTGACATCCGTGTCTATGAAAATTGTATTTGAATATGTATATGTTCTTTGTGTTAGGCAAGAAGTGGCGATCGAGATTAGGAGAGAGAGGAGAGAGGTGAGTGAGAGAGGGCAGATAGTGGAGAGAGGTGAATTGTATATGTATATCGGTTAGATAATTGTATATATGTAACTACTATGTATATGTATCAATGATTGTGTTTGTATATATGCATAAAATTTGAATTCGTATACAATTGAATCGAGTTAAAACATTTATATTTGTATATCAAATCTCTCTCCCGCTTTATACAAATACAAATTATACATTGTATTTGTATAATTTGTGTTTGTATAAAGTGAGAGATACAGAAACACAAAAGAAAACTGGGCAGGAGAAAATTTGTATTTGTATAATTATAAGTATATAGAACGGAGAGATATGTATTTGTATTTGTATGTACACTCTCTCGCTTTATACAAACACAAACACAATTTATACATTTGTGTTTGTATAAAGTGAGAGAGACAAGGGAGAGAATGAAAGTGACGAGCGAAATTCAAGGAATAGAGGCGAATAACAAAAAATTTGCTACAAATTAAAATTAAATGAAACAATTATTATAGCATTTATTTTAAATTAATAGGTTTCTATGATGCACTCCCTGAAATTTATGATATTTATGTCTGATATCAGTAAAACTGCATTATGTAACGTCGAGACAGTTGTTGATAACTAGTACTCCTAGACCATTGACGTTTAGAAAACATTTTACAGTCAGATATTGATTGATAAATGATGAACCTTTCCTAGATTACTCATACTCCATCCATCGTTCATTTTCACTTGTTCGTGTTTGACTTGACACATCTTTAAAAAAATACTTTTTTTATTTTAAAAAGATAATATACTTTTATTTTTAATCTATTTAAAAAAGAATAACATTTTTCCCTTTTCAACAACACTTTAATTTCAGCTTTTCACGTGACATATTTAAGTCCACAAGATTAAAGAACATTCTCATACATTTGACATAACTTTAATTTAAGATCACAAGATTTAAAAGTCTTCTTTATTTTTTTAAATTACACGTTAAGTCAAATTAGGTCATTCTTTTTTAAAAGGAAAGAGTAATAAAATAAAATTTTTAATATATCATATCTAATTATTATATTTCATCTCACTCATTGAATTAAGAATGGATTAGAAATAACTAATACTTAATAATAAGAATAAAATAGATATAAAGTGATGAATTATAATTCAATTTTTTAAAATTAAACAAGTAAAGATACTATATACTTATTTTTAATATATTCAACAAATAAAAATAAACAGACAAAATATAACCAAAGTAGTTCATCGAATAAACCAAAAGATGAAACCACGTGCCCAACAAGCTAGGAGTATTCAAGGGAGTGCAGGTGGTCCGGGTAGTAGGAAAGCTCTTCCCAACAAGTGTGGAGTATTCAACGATTGCAGGGTGGTCCGGGTAAATAGAAAGCTATGAGGATTTTTCTCCTCAAATAACTCTTGGTAATTAAGCAGGCGTTTTGATATGTGATTTCATTTTTTAATTTGAAATTATAAGGTAAAATTAGTGTTTGGATATGTGATTTTATTTCATAATTTTAAATTGAGATAAAATTTCAAATTCTTCAAAAAGTTTGATTTAAAAATTTCAAATCACAATTTCACAATTTACAAGTTTTTATTTTGTAAAATAAAATTACTTTTTTTAATCTATCAACTATTTATTTCATATGTAAATAAAATTTATAGTTGATATTGTTACTCTTACCAATTTCCAGTTCTGCCACATGGTAATTTTAAATTCTACCCCTACTAATTTCAATCGTTTGAAATAGTTACCGCTTAGAATAAATATTAATTGTTTATAATGAAGTTATCTCATTTCTGTCACATGTACTCTATTTAGTAATTCTTTATTGAATAATTATTTTTTTGATAGATAAATATTATATTATTGATGCTGGTCTTCAAAACATGAAAGGATTCTTAGATCCATACAAAGGACCACAATATCATTTGCAGGATTACAGAGGAAGTGTGATAAGAGCCTCAAAACGCTAAAGAAATTGTTTGACTTCAGGCATTCATCTTTGTGTAATGTGATTAAACGAATTTTTGAAGTTTGAAAAAATATATCCAGAATACTGAACAAGTCATGAACTATAATGATATTCACACACAAGTAACAATTATCATAGCTTGTGCAGTGTTACATAATTTTTTTGTGAGAATATCAAAGGAGTAATCACGGAATATGAACATGCTTATATATATAGTTACTAATTATATTGACCAATAGTTCAAAATAACAATGTTGGTTTTTCTTGTTCATTTGATCGAGAAATGCATGCTCAATGTGAGGAGTTCGTCTATACTAATGTGGGAGGATTATATTATAGAATAGTACACTACAACTCATGTTCAATTTTACTTTTTTATTGAACTAGAATTCAATCAATAAATATTGTATTTTAAAAAATAAAATAAAATTGTGATAGTGTATAATACTTTTCTTATAGGCTCTTGCTTATTTGGTAAAATTGTAAAAAGAATTGAGATAATTTTGATTGTTTTCATAACTTATAACATTTTTATGTTTATAAGAAAAAAAACACCAACATGGGTTGTGGTGCACTTGTGTGAGTGCTTCATCTTTAACCAGAGGTCTCGGATTCGAGCCCTGGGTATGATTTTTTTTTTGTTGGGAGCGTCACCCCCAAATGGACCCTGCAGTGTGCGATCCGGATTTAGTCAGAACTCAAATGTGCCCTTTTCGGATACGGTGAGAAACCAAAAAAACAAAAAAATCAATTTAAATATTCAACTAAATTAAATGTCCAAACAATATTTAACTTAATTTCATCTCAAATTGCCAAACAGGCCCTAAATATTCCATTATTGAACTAACATAAGTTGCAATTATGTTTCTAGCTAAGCATTTTAATTGGAGTAGGAAAAATATCAAATTTAATATTTTTTTTTTTTGTTTTATGCTTAAAAAAGAAAGTGTTCACTTGTCAGCAATAATGTAGCCTCACATAAATAGTGTTGGTTATGAAATTCAAAAAAAAAAAATCTTCTGAATATCCATGTTATATATTTGCTTTATTTTAATTTATTTATCTTAGTTACTAGTTGGACAGTCAAATGATAATTCTTTTTTTTTTATCTTAAATTTTCCATATACTTTCTAAATATTTTGATATAATACTTTTTTAAAAATTTGTAAATATGTAAAAAATTTTTTTTTTTAAATTAAAAATTTTATGTTTAAATTTACATCAAACAATTGTTTGATCCTCATACTTCAAATATGAGTCAAACAAATTGAAACAGAGCAAAACCTGGTGAGGTAGAGAGAAAAGTAATATGAATAGAGCAGCAATAGATTTTTCCTCTCTCGGTCGAAGAATGCATAAATACAAGGGAAAAATGACAAATATACCCCCGAACTATCGTAAATGGTATGTAGATACCCTCCGTGATACATTTGGGACATTGATGCCCCTGCCTTTCAAAAACTAGAGCATATTTACCCTTTATACTAATGGACATACATGTGTCATAATCTTATCCACTGACCCGACATTTATTAAATATCGGATCAACGGATAAGATTGCGACACGTGTCCCTATTTAGTCTTTTGTTAGAGTGAAGGGCATATATGCTCTAGTTTTTGGACGGTAGGGACATCAATGTCCCAAAAATATGACGGAGGGAATTTGCATACCATTTACGATAATTCAGGGTAAATTTATCCTTTTTCCCTAAATACAAACAATGATGTAATTTAAGTGAGCAACTGCATCCACACCACCCCAATGAGTTCATCTTAAAAAAGTACTCCATTCGTTTCAATTTATGTGACACATTTCGAATTACGAGATTCAAATAAGTCTATTTTTTATTGTAAATTTTTCATATATCTTTTAAATATTTTGGATTGTTAACTATTGTGACTTATAATACTTTTTACGTAATTTACAAATACATAAATTTTCTTTAAAAAAATTGAAGATTTCATGTACAAATTTCTGATCAAACTTAAACTGTTTGTCTCATGAAAAAAGAAATATGTCACATAAATTGGGAGAGATGGAATATATATTAAGAAGACATTCTAATATAGTAAAAACATACAGAGATGTACAAAAAGCTTTAACTTGTTATAGATTCTAGTTTAGAAGTGGGGTTGTTGCCATGAAAATAATTGATACCTCCATAGCTGAAGCTTTAAGCTTTACAGTAATGTAGAGAGGAAGAAAGGAATTGTATTGACTGAATTATGAAACTTGATCCATTGAATTCGTATACATTGTATATTTATACTACTCACATGGGCTTGTAACTAACTAATGTCAGTTGGGCATATTTCTAACTAACTATAGCTGATTAATTAGCTAACTCAACCATCTAGCTTGCTTAACCATTTACATTAGTTAACACTCCTCCTCAAGCTTATGGTTGGAACACATTAGCCATTCCAAGACTGCTCATCAGCAAATTGTGTTATCTTTCCCAGACCTTTAGTCAGTAAATCAGTCCGTTGATGTTTGGTGTTGATGTGTTCAGTTTTCAGCATTCTTTGGGAAAAAAATTCCCTCACAAAATGACAATCAATGTATATGTGTTTAGTTCTCTCATGTAAAATTGGATTTGCATCTATTTGAATAGCTACCTTACTGTCACACATCATATGCAAAGGAAGATTCACACATAATCCCAGCTATTTGTACAAGCCTATTAACCAAGTGATCTTAGCTGCACAAGAAGCCATGCTCCTAAACTCTGCCTTAACTGAATTCCTTGACACTATTTCTTGTTTCTTAGATTTCCAAGACATTAAAGAACCTCCAAACTTCACCAGGTATCCTGTGACTGATCTTCTAGTTTCCACACATGCTCTCCAATTAGAATCACAGTAGGCAACGACACTACTAAAAAAACTGATAAAAGAGACCTAAGAAAAGAGACCTCAAAAATAGGTCGCTAAAAAGAGACCTAATGAGGTCACTATTTGCATCTATAATTTTTATTTATTTATTTTTAAGATAAGAGACCTCTGAGGTCGATTATATATATAAAAAATTTAGTATAGATCACTTATTTTAGAACTTATTTTTGCTGCTACTTTGCCTAAAATATGCCATCTCACGAGGTCTCTATTTGTGAAAATAAAAAATAAAAAATAAATTTTAGAGACTTCTTGAGGTTTCCTTTTTTTAGTCAAATTTGGTCAATAATATTTTAAAATAAGAGACTTCATGAGGTCTCTTATTTTAAAATATTATTGACCAAATTTGACTAAAAAAAGGAAAAAAATTAAAATAAGAGGCATTATTTATTTTTTAACTTGGCGCGTCTCTTTCCCACAATTTAATATCACCTAAAAAGCCCTAAATTGTCTCTATCTCCCGCGATTCTGTAGCTTTAGAGACGATATTGCATCTTCATTGAGCCTACCGCCGGCCACTCACTCACTCAGTTTGAAGCCCTAGTTCCGTCGTCGATTTGTGAGAACTCCATCTATCGATTTTGAACAGGTAATTTTGGAGCTTTTCAGTTTTAAATTTGAAAAGTTGGAACAAATGCAAAAAAAAAAAATTCCTTTTTTTCTTGATTGGTTGCTTTCTAGTTTGTTCTTGCGTGAAGAAGAATGAAAAAAAGAAGGTAACATATTTTTCCTCTTCTTCAACGACAAAATATACAGTGAATCATTTATGTTTTTCTTTAATAGCAAATACATCTGTAGCTTATCAAAAGTGTTCTATGTACTGTAATAATACCACCAATTAGTGAGAACATTATACTTGAAAACTGTAGCTTATGTTTTAGTTTATGAAAAAAAACTTTTAAAAGAGTTCTATGTACTGTAATAATACCACCAATTAGTGAAAATATTATACATGGGAACTGTAGCTTATGTTTTAGGTAGAATGATATAATTTGATATTTGTGTAGATGGACCATAGTTGGATATATAATATGACTAATTTTGGTCGAATGGGGCTAAGACCTGAATTTGTAGAAGGTGTCACTGGTTTTGTGGAGTATGCAAAGACACTAGAACCTTTTCAGCGTAATGGTGTGATTTAGTGTCCTTGTAATAAATGTCAATGTTTGAATTATGAAAAAACAGATATTGTTGAGCTTCATCTCTATCAAAATGGGTTTAAAAAAGAATACACAGTGTGGACTAGTCACAGAGAAATTGATAATAGTTTTGATGTATTTCAACATTATGTTCCTGGTGAAAGTAGTAGCACAGTGAATTCTAATGCAGAAAATTATAGAATGCATGACATGGTTCAGGATGCATTTGGGGTGCATTCTGATTTTGAATCTGGAAATCAAGGTGAAGAAGCTCCTAATGCTGAATGTAAAATTTTCTTTGAACAATTGGAAGCTGCTAGTCGGCCTTTATATGAGGGGTGTCCACACTCGCAATTTGTCTATTTGTTAGATTATTAAGTATCAAATCAGATTGGAATGTTCCTCAAGGGGCAATGGACTCTGTGATTGACCTTATGCATGATTTAGTTGACCCAAATCTAGAGATACCTGATAATTTCTATAAGGCAAAGAGGTTGGTATCAAAGTTAGGATTGTCATCGATGAGAATTCATTGTTGTGAAAATGGTTGTATGTTATACTATAAGGATGATATTGATCTAGAATTGTGTAAGTTTTGTGGAAAATATCGTTATAAGCGGACTCCTAGCGGGAATAAAGTTCCTATTAAGGCGATGCATTACTTACCTTTTATACCAAGGTTAAAAAGGTTGTATGCATCTAATAGCTCTGCTCCTCATATGAGATGGCACCATGAAAATAGAAGACCACCTGGTGTTATGTGCCATCCTTCTGATGGAGAGGCCTGGAAGCATTTTGATAGAACATATCCACAGTTTGCAGCCGAACCACGAAACATTAGATTGGGTCTATGTTCAGATGAATTCACGCCACATTCTGTTTCTGCTGCGCCACATTCTGTTTCTGCTGCACCATATTCTTGTTGGCCTGTATTTGTAACACCATATAATCTTCCACCTGAGATGTGTATGACCAGTCCATATATATTTCTCAATTGTGTCATTCCTGGCCCACGAAATCCAAAAGTCTTGATTGATGTATACTTGCAACCTTTGATTATGGGTGAGAATTAAACTAATACTTTGAGTTAGAGAGAATTTTTTCTAGAAAAGTTACAAGAGAGTATTGACTGGATGAAATATGCAAGTGAGTATTCTGATTACCTATCTCTAACCAGCGTCTTGAACTGCTCTAAGAATTTTATCTCTAACCAGCGTCTTGAACTGCTCTAAGAATTGAGTTGTTGGCCAGAGGTAAGAACATGTCCATTTTTCGTTACTGATTTGGTTACTAATTTGGTTACTGATTTACTGATTTCGTTACTGATTTGCTGGCCAGAGGTAAGAACAGGTCCAGAGGTATTTACAGTTTTTGACAAGTATCTATAATCACCAAAGACCAGGTATGTGTTGTTTAAAATTGTTTGACATCTTCTAGTTTTAACTGTTCTCCTGCTGTGGAGTTAGTATCTTAATTTTTCGTTACTGATTTGGTTAAGAAGAGACGTATTTTTGATACATGGACATTTGTATTGTCTATGTTAATGTGTCTGATTGGCCAGTTTCCTAAGAGTTATCTGCCTTAGGAAGTTATTAGAAGCATGTGCCCTTGCATTAGTTTTTTGTCCTTGCATTCTATTTGTTTAAATCAACTAACTCAACAAATAGTAACTTCAAAGTCATTGTATCTACATACACCAATCTTGAATCAGGTAACTTGTTTCCGTGAGAACTTGAAATTTACTGATTTTTTCTTTGAAGTTATTCTTATTTGAATGACATAACAAACATTCATGAACATAACAAAATACAACAGTAGTTAATTTAGTTTCAGCTTTAGTTAATTTTAATTGAGATTTTACTTGTTATGTAAATATCTAACCTTATTTGACTTGAATATTTTTGTTACTAATTAGATGGCAGGTCGTAATAAGAATATAGATATTGATAATGCCCCCAAAAAGAGAAAAAAGAAAGATGGTATGGTTAGTAAACGACCGACAGGGATACATTTAAGATCAGACTCCACAACATCTCTCCCACCAAGAGACACTTCGATACATTGCTATTCTAGGCAGACCGAGCCATATAATCACGTGCCTCCACATATTAATCCTCTTTCGACCTAAATGCATCCACCATTGAAATATACTCAGCTGTCTCCCCAGGTACTTGTGATGAGGCCCATATCAGGGTATGCTACCTCACATGGATACAATGTTTTGCCTCCAGAGGCTAACCGACCAACGTCTAGTGTCTCTCGCACAGTTACTCACAATCCTATAGACTCACAACCTTCATCATCATCATCTACTTCACAACTTGAGATGTCGAGTCTTCGCCTTCAAGGTAATGGTTCTGAGCCTAACACTCCTACCACAAATCAGTCAGCTACACCTGGTCAGGTCCTTACACAAGTTGGCGTGAGGGATATGCATAATAGACTTGTCATCGATCCTGAAGGCTATACGTAAGATTTTATTTTTTACAAAATATCTTATGTTTATGATTATCTCATTTAATTGTCTTTGTTTTAACCTATAACTGTTAAAATTTTGTATTACAGTTTCAATCCAGATGATGTTGTGGGGATCATTTCTCAGGCAATCAAAGATCTCTATAGAGATGTTTTTCCAACTTGGGGCAAGATGCCAAGCAATCTCAAGAGACAAAATTTTTTGGAGTTCATGGTATATTTAAATTTATTTCTTTAACACTATTTAAATACTTGTCCTCAATAATACTTATTAATTAAAATTTATGATTTCATTGCAGAAAAAATGTGCTTGGCGTCCGGAACATGAGACCAAAATTTGTGCAAACTTTCACAAGAAAGTTGCGCGTGTTCTCGCTAGTTTGTTGATGAAAGCTCGTAAAAATAATAAGAATCCTAGGTGAATTCTATCGGAGGATTGGAAAAAATTACTTGTGCATTGGGCGAATGATCCAAGATTTAAGCAGAGGAGTGAGATCGGTAGGAAGGCTAGATCATCTACTAAGGGTGATTCGCTACACACAAGTGGGGCTCAAAGTCAAGGAAATGTGAGGAGGAAATTGGTATGTATTATTTTTCTTTAAGTTTTTATATATTTTAGATATTAATATTTAATTACTCTTGATTATAACTTAATTAGTTTTATATGTAGGAAAAGGAACTAGGAAGACCGGTAACTCAGGCTGAGGCATTCAAGGCAACACACATAAGAAAGAAGAAAAATCCCGAAGATCCAAACGGGTGGGTTGAGCCGCGAGCTGAAATGACCTATGTAAGCCTCTAATTTAAAATAATAGTTACTTATTTTCTAAATTTATATTCTAATATTAATACCATTCAATTTAGAATCGATATCTTCAAGCTTTGGAGGATTTACGACAAACTCA
>JAJOOO010011366.1:0-34162 GCA_029582685.1 Solanum piurae
AAAAAGGCTTCACTTGGAAATTTCGGATTTTGATACGGTTGCTCTAAAATTTGGGTTAGACCCATTTCCCACTGAATTTGACCCCCTAAACAAGAATATGAAGTCAGATTTTCGAAAAACAAAACAGATTTTTTTATATACAGCTAAACAAGTTTCCGGTAACTTCCGAAGCACATTTTTAAGAACTTTTTGGGTCATTTCAAATATAATCATTTCATTATGTTCTCGACTCCAAACTCACATATGAGGCTCTAGTTTCACTCTATCATTTTCCGAGTCGTTACACCTTAGCTCTCCTAATTTTACAGTAAGTTGATTTGGGGGCTAAGTCGACTTTGGCGATGGGGGAGTCAACTTCGGTGATGGGGGAGTCAACTTCGGTGATGGGGGAGTCAACTTCGGTGACTCGTCGACTGGAAGGCGATCCCAACTTTTCTCGCCTAAAGTTAGAAAATGCACGACATCAGGGATCAAGCCAAAAGGCGAGGAGGATCGCCAAGTCGACTAGCCAAATCACCAAGTCGACTCGGCAGATCGCCTAGTTGACTCAGCAGATTACCTAGTTGACTCGGCAGATTGCCTAGTCGACTAAGAAGTGATTATTTTACCTTCTCTTATTCCCAGGTATTACAGTATCTCCCCCTTGGGATTATTCATCCTCGAATGACACTTTAGACACCTTACGGAAGAAATGTAACGACGCGTAAAATGATAGGTTGAACTAGATCCTAAACGTGGAGGTTAACATCACAAGTTAAGGGCAAGGTCAAAGGGTTTTGGGTGTAGGCCATGGTTTGGGAAGCTAGGCTACCTAAAAGTAGTCCTAGCTACTGCATCCTTAGACCACGAGGGTCTTCACGACCCGTGGTGGCCACCACAATTCGTGGTGCCACCCGTGGTTGGATAAGCAATAAGCCCTAGATTGGTGGCAAGCTAAGGCTCTCCTTCACGAGCCACTTCACGGCTTGTGGTCATGACCACGGACCTTAGGAAGGCTTGTGGGATTGCCTTGGATTATAGAGGGTTATGTCTTGTTGAGAAGGCTACTGTCTCAAAGACCACGGACATCACCACAAGCCGTGGTGCCCTAGACGGTCCATTATAGTGGGTGTGAAGCTCACTTAGGCTCAAGGAAAGCAAGGTACTTTGGCCAAGATGCTGCCTCAATGATCACGAGCTTCACCACGACTCGTGGTGTTGACCACGGATCGTGAGAGCTTCTGTGGTCTTGACTTGGCCTTGAAGGGCTTGGAAAGGTTGGGAGGCACTCTGCCTAGGGGACCATGGGAACCACCACGAGCCGTGGTGCCCCTCACGACCCGTCAATTTGGGCAAGGTCCCTGACAGGGCTGCCTCATTTACGGAGTTTTTAGTAATTTCATTTTAATGTTTTATTATTTGGGGTTGATTTTATATAGTGTTATATAATAAATATATATAGTGTTAAGTCTTTTAACAAGTCATTAACTCCATTATTTTCAAAGACCCTAAATCACAACCCCAAAGTTCCTCCTTCCATTATTTCTCTCTCAACTCAAGGAAGAAGAAGAAGTGGGAGCTAGGGTTTGGATTCAAAGCTTTATTCATCAAATTTCGTGGGGAAATATTAATAAAAGGTATGGTGATCCTTCATCTAGGGTTAGTCTTCACCCTAGAGTCAATTTCAAAAGAGTTTTCAAAGTTCACGAAATTTTAAGGGTTTTACTCAATGTCATGGGTTCTCTCTCCAAATGATTTTAAAGGTTTAATAAGGTCATAATATGATTATATTGATGTTTAATTGGTGATTTAATAATATTTTACTCCTTGAACCCATGATTCTTCTCAATTCTAGTTTATGACTTATGAAGTGGGTTTATTGATTATGAATGGGTGATGGTGGATTTATGCTTAAATTGATTTAGATTGTTTAATTGTATCATTATCTATGCTTAACTATGATGGCTTGTGATTATGGCTTTGAAAAGGTAATTTGACCTAATTTCATGTTATTATAGAATTGTGTTTGAATTGTTGATCCACTTGAAAGGTGGAGGTGTTTCATTATTATGTACATTGTGATCATGGCCTTGAAGGCATAGTATGATAAGTTGAAGTTTTATCATGATATTGTATGTATGAATGGGAGTTCAAAGAAGTTAATATGATCATGTTTTGAATGTGAATGTGTTATTATTGAAAGAAGAATTCTCAATTTGACACCAATGAATGTTAATGATAAACCATGAAGGATTCTCCAATATATTGTATATCTCGAGTTGGTAGGGCTTATGCATCCTTTCCTTGTATAAATGAATGTATTGTTGATCTTGGAATCCTTGGAACGGTAGGCTAGTAGCACCCTTCCACACATGTTAATAATGAACCTTGGAATTGCTAGGCTTATGGCACCTTTCCATGGAGGTTAATTATGAGCCTTGAACCGGTAGGCCTATGGCACCCTTTCAAGAGGAGTTAATGAGCTTTCCTATATGGACCTTGAATCGGTAGGTTTAAGGCACCCTTTCATGTGTCTATGAATGTAATTAAAGTCGGTAGGCAAATGGCACCTCTCGTATGTGATAATGTCAAGGTAATGAACTATTCTATGGGAATGTAAGCTAAGCACCGAGTGGATTTGGTTAGATGGAAACTCCCCCCAAGGTTAGGCATGAGTTTCAATGATCGTCTACCTTATCTCATAAACTATGTGCCCGCATAGGTCTAGCTAGTGGATCCACCTAAGCTATATGAACCAGTCTTTCTTAGGCAAGTAGACCACCTCTTTACGATGTGGGGACTTATGACACCAGATTCCATGACAAGCTCTCATGGTCTATGTCGGTTAATACTTACTTCTCATCATTTGAGATTTCATTGTGGTTTATGATAGGTTCTACAAAGTGTAGGTAGTATTATGGGATGCTACCTATACATTGCACGAGTAGGCTTTGAGAGGGTCATAGTGAGTTTCTCTAAATCCTAATGACTATGACATGAATGTGTTCAAAATGAAGTTATTGAAAAATGTTGACTTATTGTCTAAATGAAATGATGAATGAGTAGCTTTTATTGATGAAATGACTTACTTGACGACTATGTTTATGTGATGATGTGATTCATGTGATGTTTATGTGTCTTGTATGGATATTGTGTAAAGGCGAAAATGAAGGAATGGTAAGTTCACTTTTTGTGACATTAAGGTGGTGCCTTAGTGTGGGTGGTGGTATGGGACGCTACCCATACATTGCACAAGGCATAGCTTGAGGGTTACTTGAAGTGAAGGTCTAAGGTAAAGGAAATGGTTTACTTGATGATATTGTCTAAATGTGGTATTATGACTTGCATGATGATTGTACTTGTATTGTATGTCTCTTATGCTATTGTACATGATATTTCTAAAAAGTGGCATAAGGCATGGTTTCCAACCAAGATGTCCCTTTTAAAGCATGT
Organism: Solanum piurae; assembly: GCA_029582685.1. NCBI lineage: Eukaryota > Viridiplantae > Streptophyta > Magnoliopsida > Solanales > Solanaceae > Solanum > Solanum piurae. The sequence continues at coordinate 3,433 of JAJOOO010011366.1, forward strand.
TTTTGCATGGTCATCATACTTGGTATATTTTTGTGTGCTAACCCATATTTTCCTATTTTTACTACAAGTGTAGGTTCCTACAAGTGATTGATTCTAGCTAGGATTGAAGTGCTTGGATAGAGTTTTCCTCCAAGACTTGGTATGTCCTCATAGGTCGAGGACAAAGACTCCTATTGTTTCTAGTTCTTTCTTATTTTGGAGACTATTGTTAAGACTTCAATTGGAAAAGGCCGTGACCCTATCTTGTTAAAGTTTTGTCTAAGATGGCCATGTGAGACTTTAGTATTCCGCTGCTTTATAAATGACTTTTTCAACTATTGGTTTTATTAAGGAAAGTTTTAATTCCGCACTATTTTCTTTATATTGAATGTTTATGAATGTTATGTGGCTTGTATAAGGCTTTTCAGAGTCTTGTACGCCGATTACGCCTCGGGGGTGCTCTCGGGGCGTGACAAGAAAAGACCCAATACTAGCAGCCCATCATGCATGCAACTCATCTAAACGCACACAACCAAGGAGGAACTTCTTCTTCAAGCAAAATATACTCAATGCAACACAAGGAAGTAGTAACTTCAGCTAACAACCCATTATGCACGAAATCTCATAACTAATCATGTCCAAGGAGGAACTTACCATCTCCAAGCTAAAAGCATGCTCAACACAACCTCATGGAACCTATATGCAATCTATACTCTCGAAAAGCATTCATTCAAGGAGGAATCTCTCAACTCCGAACTAAGGTATGCTCATGAATTCATCTCATAAAGTCTATAGGAAACTCATATTCAATGCACTACAACATGAGGAAATCAATCATATAAACTCATTTTCTTTCAAAACATAAGCTTTCATGAACATGCATCACATAGGAAATCATAGAAGGATCTAAACAAACATGACTTCAAACAATGAGCTAACCATTGGGAACTCTCCCTCTATTATCACTTTCTAAACTTCTTGGTCCAACATCTTAACCGGAACTCCCTCATCAGAAGAACTCTCATCTACTCCCCAAACGTTCTAAGGGAAATAAGGTATGTCGGATCTCCAACACACTCTTTTCAACTTAGAGACATGAAAAACCGGATGCACCTATGCCACTCACTAGGTAAGGCTAACTCATAAGCACCCTAAACATATGTCTCAAGGTCTCACATGGGAATACAAGGTGGGGACTAAACTTCCCTCTATTACTACACTCACTACACCCTTTTTGGGTGAGATGTTTCAAGTAAGTCTAAGCTACAAAAATTAGGATCACAAAATGACCTTGCTATCTAGGAACACCATCTCCCCCTTGGGAGGAAGCCTCAACGGACTTTCTAAGAACAGTCTCTTTCAATTCTACTAAGGTCGGATCCATACCTTGCTTAACTTTCACAACTAACACAAGAGACAATCTAAAACCAACTTAAACCATAACACTACCCTTGGCAGAGTCTACTAACCGAATATATCTAGGTATTATCTTAACACCTTACTCATAATAACCATACCGGGTTCTAAAAACCATCTTCTTGATATTATCATATTTCACACTCAAAGTCAACTTTAAGACAAAACATAATCCAAACTTTTGGCATAGAGTTTTCCCCCTTTTCACTCTCGGATAGGCTCATTCGGGAACTAACAATTTGACTATACATGTTCTACTCTCACATAGGAGCATAATAGGAGTGCAACCAAACCATCACAAAGATAACATCAAAATCTAGCAAAACATAAACATCAATTAAGAAGCTATCAACATACATGGATCCACATCGGGAGCACACCTTTCTTCACCTCTAGTTTGAAGTGCATAATACCGGTTTCACTTATGAGCATCCTCTCTTCCTTTAGCCTTTGCCTTAGGACAATTCCTTATTTTGTGACCACTTTCACCACAACTAAAACAACTCTTTAAGCCGACTACACATCTACCCTCATGTCTCTTTCCACACCTAGCACAAGTAGACCATAGGGATTCACTACTAATACCTTGAGGTTTAGGGTTAAACACCCTATCATCCTTATACTTAGAAGCATTGGAAGAACCTTGTCCGGAAAACCTTTGTCAATTCCTATAGTGACCATGTCCATCGAACCAATCATGAAATGACTTATCCTAATCAATTCTAGACCTCTTTCTCTCCCTAGACCTCACTTTTAGTTCTACCTCCTCAATATGTTGGAAATGAGTCATAAGATAAGCAATATCCATGTCATTTATAAGCATAGCCGTACGACATTCTTTCACTACTAAATCGGACACTCCTGACATAAACTTACTCATTCTCGTCCTAGGGTTAGCCACTAGAGGTGGAGCATACTTAGACAATTGAATGAACTTTAGAGCATACTCTTTCACACTCATACTTCCTTGATGAAGGTTAAGAAACTCATGCACCTTTTCTTCCCTCATCTGAAGGGGAAAGAACCTATCAAGAAAAATAGACTTAAACACTTCCCACTCTGCGGGACCCACTCCTACTGGCCTAGCTTGTTTCCATTGATTGTAATACACTTGAGCAACTCCTTTCAATTTGTAAGCTGTAATTCCCCAAAAACTAGTAGACTAAACTAGAGCCTTAAGCTAGGGTTCTAGAGTTTGATGTATGAGAATTATAGTCGTAGATGAGACTTCCCGTACTTAGAATAAGGGTTTAGTGGTTAAATGTCAAGGTACATATTAGACCCCATAGTATATAAGATCATCTAGGGTTTGAATGAGGTTGCAAGGGCAAGTGCCAATGCAAAGGGGAAAAACCTAAGCCAAAGGCTAAGTCTGCCCCAAACTTGGCCAAGCACTGCCTAAGGTTCACGACCAGTGGTCTTGACCACGGTCTGTGAAGGGGCTTGTGAAGACCCCTTAGACTTGTGGGAGGAAAGGCCTTGGGGCCTAGCTACTGCCTAAGAGACCACGACCATCACCACGAATCGTGGGAGGTCTCGTGGTCATGCTTTAGTTATTTTGATGCCAAGACTCATTGGCCAAGCCACTACCCAAGGGACCACGGATAGGACCACAACTCTTGGTCTTGACCACGGCTCGTGGTCTTGACCATGGCTCGTGGTCTTGACCATGGCTCGTGGTCTTGACCATGGCTCGTGAGCCTGGCACCATGGTTGCCTAATGAGGGTCGAAATAGGAAATTCATTTTTAGGTTGTTTTAAGTGGGGGTCATTTTATATGAACTTTATTCACCTAGATAGACTATTTTAAGTCATTAACCGCCCTAACTAATTCATTTAGAATCAAAACCCCAAAACACTCTTCTCTCAAATATTTCTCTCTAGAAATTCTCCATTGAAGAAGGAGCTAGAGCTTGAAGCTTGGGTCAAAACAAAACTGCATTGTTGAAGAGCTTGTGATAGGGCTTTGATTAAGGTATGTTTAGATTATTCATCTATGGATTTTTCCACCCATAGAGTCCCCTAGAATTCCCCAAATTTGTGAAGAAGAACCCCAAATCTAAGCTAGGCTTTCTTCCAATGTGTGGGTATAGTTGGGTATGATTCCAATTAGTTGGATAATACTTGTTTATGGTTAATTTAGTGTTGATTCATGATATTATGATGAATTTATGTTAATTCCATGGTTAACATTAATCTAAGTTGATGAAATCAAAGTATGTTGGTTTATGCCTTGTGAAGAAAAATTGATGATTCTTGATAGATCTTCTAGAATTGTTATCATGTATAGAAATTGTTCAAGTATAGGAATATGAAATCATGAATTTAATTAGATTGATGAATGTATGAAATATCATGATTAGTAATGATTGAATTCGAGACTTTACGATGAATTATGCTTAGAATTGCCTAGGACTAAGGCTTGTGACTAATACCTAAACCCTAAATCCTAAGCCCTAAATCCTAAACCCTAAACACTAAACCCTAAACCCTAAACCCTAAACCCTAAACCCTAAACCCTGAACACTGAATCCTAAACTCTAAATCATAATCCCTAAACCCTAAACCCTAAATCCTATATTCTAACCCTAATCCCTAACCCCAAATCTGAAACCCTTAACATTAAACCCTAAACCCTAAACCCTAAACCATAACCCTAAATCCTAAACCCTAAATCCTAAGACCTACATCCTAAGCCCTAAACCCTAAACTTGGAATCCTAAACCCTAAACTCTAAACCCTAAACTCTAAACCCTAAACCGTAAACCCTAAATCCTAAACCCTAAACCCTAAACTCTAACAATCAACCATTAATCCTAAACCCTAAACCTAAACACTAAACTCTAAAGCCTAAACCCAAAACCCTAAACTCTAAACCATAAACTATAAACCAAAAACCCTTACTCTTATATCCTAACCTCTAACCCCTAAACCCCTAAACCCAACCCTAAACCCTAAACTGAAACCCTAAACCCTAAACACTAAACTGTAAACTTTAAATCCCAAACTCCTAACCCTACACCCTATATACTAAACCCTAAACCCTAAACCCTAACTCTAAACCTAAACTCTAAACCCTAAATCCAAACTCTACACCCTAAACACTAAACCCTAAACTCTAAACCCTAAACCCTAAACTCTAAACCCTAAACCATAAATCCTAAACTTTAAACCCTAATCCCTAATCCCTAAACTCAAAATCCTAAACTCTAAACCATAAACCCTAAACACTAACCCTAAACCCTATATCATAAACCCTAAACCCTGAACCCTGAACCCTGAACCCTAAACCCTAAACTCTAAACCCTAAACTCTAAACTCTAAACCCTAAACCCTAAATCCTAAACTCTAAACCCCATCGCATCCTCACTTCTCAATTTTTCTCTCTCTCTACAATCTCACTCTAAAAAAGCGCTCAAAAATAGCCCAAACGGCAACATTTCCAAAAATCTGCCAGCACTGCCGGAATGGCGCGTGAACCGCCGGCAACGCTCCCCAGGCCACCGGATGAAGTCCAATCGGAGCGCCTGATTGTTACCGACAAGACCCACCCAGCCACTCTCTCTAATTCATCCCACAACTCCACGAATTCGCAGAACACTGACGCGATTAACACAACGATTTCGGTTAAAGAGTTGGAAGGGACGCATAAGATTATTCCCTTCAGCGTTGCTGTTTCGATTCATGAAAAAGTGATTGGATATATGGAATCCCCTAGTTTCGATCTATATCATAGTAAAAATTCAGCTGATTTCACCGTCCCAATCGATGGGAATCGAGAGGCGATTTGTGCGAGAGACGCGAATGAATCGCCAGAGCTGCGCCTTCAATTTCGGGATACTTCAAGTCAAACTTGTGCAGATTCAACCACTGGGGATTACTCCCCACATGATAAGGTTCATCTCAGAGAAATTTCAAGCAAAATGGACGGCGGAATCACCGGCGGGCAGGAATTCGGTGAACTTCGAACTCAGGTCGCCGGAGTTTATGAAAAAACTGAAACAAGAAATAATTCCTCACCAATGGATACCCATCTTTCAGACATTTCAAGCAATTTGGAAGGAGAAAACACCAACAACAATCAATCGACTCAATCAACTGCAGTTGTAATGAATCTGAGCAAAGGAACTAGTCGGAAGGACAAGAGACTGATAGGAATGGTTCATCCCCAGACCCATCTGCAAGAAACAATGGCCAACTGAGTGTAATCCATACTTCAGGGGCTCCTACAATACATGACGAAGCAAATCAAATACAGGAAATGTCAGTGAATATACAACAGGACAATGATCAGATCAAAAGGAAACAGACTATAGAAAGCTTAGCTGCAGAAGCTCAATCATCGAACTTCTCCTTTGGAATTATAGGTAACTCAATGAACATAACTCCTAATGTTAATTCTTCTGTAATACAGGACACAAATCAGGTCAAGACACTGGAGAAAGCTGGACTGGATCAACAGCAGAAGAATGGACAAACAAGTCAAAGCCGCCAAACTAAAGGTAAAGAAGTGCAGACAGATCCCGATCCAATTCAACAGCATAAGACTGGACAACAAAGGGACAACGAGGAGCAGCACCAAAGGACTGATCTCTCTCAACAAAGACAAGCCATACAATCAAGTAACTCTCCTATTCCTAGTTCTAATCAATTCGCTAATGATAAGAATAATGATCTTGTGCAAGCCTATGCAAATGAGCATGATAGAAATAAGGGAGAACAGGTGATGCAGGAATCAGTGGAGAACTCTGATCATATAAAACATGACAAAAATCAGGGCAATAGTACCAATGGTAAGCAAAATACTCCTGTTGCCAATTCCAACTTTCCCAAAATTTTCAGCAATTTTGAGAAACAAATCCAACCTACCAACTGGAGCAAACATGGAGGACAAAATGCCAATATTTATACGGGCAATAACCCCCAAAACTCTCAGAACAATTCCAAGAAAGAGCAAATTCCTGAACCTGCACCCTTTACTGTTATCCAGACCTTTGCAGCAAAGCTCAAACAAAACCAAAACCAGAAAGGGGACTGTTTAAACCTGGCAGCTCATGAATACACTACCAGACAAGGTCTACCAGCAGTTATATTCAAAAAGGAGGATTTAAACCACAAGTTGGTCATGGATTGCAAATTTACCTTAATTGGGAAATTTACAAAAAAACATGCATAAGATTGAGCTAATAAGGAAAAAATTCATCCTTTAAACTCAACTATCTGGAGGTGTGAAAATTTTTCATTTTAACTCTAGACATGTTGACATTGACCTTGAAAATGACCTGGATTATATAAGTGTGTGGACTAAACAGAAAATGACTATTGAGGGACAACTTATGAGGATCCAAACTTGAACTCCTACTTTCAGACCTGAGATGGAAACACCTATCGTCCCTGTATGGATAGTTCTACCTGAACTCCCTTGGCATTGTTACAAAAAAGAATTTGTTTCTATTCTATTGGAACCAATTGGGAAAGTGTTATATTTAGACTCTCCAACAGCACAGAAGACAAGAGGTAGTGTGGCCAGGGTAAAGGTCCAAATTGATCACACCAAGGCCAGACCTCCTCATATTTGGATGGGCATTGATGAAGAAGACTATAATATAGGAAGATGGCAGCAAATCCAATATGAAGGTGTCCCTGCTTACTGCATGTATTGTAGACACCAAGGACATCATGAGCATGAATGCAACATTAAAAGAAGAGATGAGGATCATAAAGGAGGAAAGAAGCTGAAAATGAGAAGAAAAACAAATCTAAACCTGAGCAAGGAACAGACAGTAGAAATGAAAAAGATATCCAGAACAACAAGGAAGGAGGTAACATTACAAAGGGCATAGGCCAGCAGCACCAAACAGAACACCCTAACATTCAACAGGAAGAGCAGTGGCAGATAGCAAGGAAGAAACACAACAAGGCCAACCACAATATTGAGGACAGACCTACCTCATCTCAGGACAAGGCAGCAACCACCACACAACAGCAACAGCAAGGTAAGTCAGGTAAAAATACTATTAGTACCCATAATACTTATATTGATCTAGATTCTCAGTATCAAAGCATTACCCAAAGGAATGAAGAAGTTCAAAATAAGGTAAATAATTCAACCATAGAAAAACACAATGGTGAAGGATCAGGAGAAATATCCCAGCTTGGTTCACCAAAGAAGCATAAAAAACAAACTGCAGAGGACTTTACTGAGGTTCAAGGTACTGAGCATGCTTCAGCAAATTCAGGTATTGACTTTACTTTCCCAATCCCCAAGCACCCCGAAATTATTGCATTATCTTTTGATTGTGTGGAAGTTGATGGACGGATGGATGGGGGCTGTCAGGAGACACATACTAACCTGTAGGAAGGGGGAACTTGACTCATGTTCTGCATGAGGTTTTACACACTGACCATAGGAAAGACTCTAGAGCCACTGCCACCACTGCAGACAACATGAAGACTAAAAAGAAAGGCAATACTGAATTATCAGATGAGGATCATGGTTTGAAACAGGTGCAGACAAAAGAGCCCTCTGAGGGAGTGAACTACCACAGAGTCCAGAAAAACAACAGTGAAGAAAGAGAAGGGTATCAGACTCCTATCAATTCTCAGGACAAGGGGAAGACACAAGACAATATAGAAACTGAACAACAAGGGGGAGAAAGAGACCTCAACTTGAAAACAAATAATAAATCCCAAGGAAGATTGAGCAAAAAGAGAAGGGACACCATTAAAAAGAAACTTCAGAAAAAGGCTTCAATACAAGACACTAACAAGAAGAAAACACAAGAGCAGAATGAACAGACTCCACAAAAAAGCAAGAATCGCAATGATGAGTATGATATGGTACATTCAGAGGATGAATATGATGAAGACACTCAGTCCATTGAGGATGAAGAGGAGGATGAGGATGGGGAAGAAGTCAGTGCTCACCTTATCAAAGCCTTTGGGTCTACATTTCAGAGTGAATTTCAAAAGGAGATACAAGAGGTAGCTGAACAGCAGGGGTTATCTCCAAGGGGAAGGAAACAAGATAAACAAAATTACAGACAAACTTTCAAAAGTACTTCTGCGCAGACTAGCAGACCCAACACTAGATCCAAAAGCAGAGGTTTTTAATGATTAAGACACTCTGCTGGAATGCAAGGAGTATTAATACTCTTAGTGCCCTGGAAAGAATCCAAACTCTCAAGAAACTTCACAATCTTTCAATGATTGTTATTCTTGAACCCTTTGCTGACAACTCTCATCTCAACAGTTATAGAATCAAATTGAACATGGAAAATGCCTGCTGCAATCCCAATGGGAAGATTTGGTTATTCTGGAATACTGACATAACTCTTAATATTTTGGAATCTGAGGATCAACACATCACAAGAACTATGCAACATGTGGAAATCAAAGAAAAGTTTTTTATCACATTTATGTATGCCAAATGCAAGGACTATTTGAGGAGAACCTTGTGGGATAGGCTTATTCATTTTTCTAATATGAATATCCCTTGGTGTACTATTGGTGATTTTATTGTCATTACTACCCCTGAAGAGAAACAAGGTGGCATTCCATACAACATGAATAAAAGTTTTGAATTCATTGCAACTATCGAAGCTTGTAGATTAATGGACCTGGGCTACACTGGTCAAAGGTATACCTGGTGTAATCAAAGGAAGGAAGAGGCTATTGTGTGGAAGAGGCTCGATAGAGCTATGGTCAATGACAACTGGTTACAAGTAATCCCTCAAACTACTATTACTCATCTTCCTGCAGTGGGGTCTGATCATTGTCCCTTATTGATGGAGATTGTAGAAAAAGTGAAGCAACCTATTAAATACTTCAAGTTCTTGCACTGCTGGACTGAACATGAGGAGTTTAATAATGTGGTTAAAGCCTGTTGGGACAGGGAAGTGGAAGGTAATCCTATGTGGAGATTACAACACAAAAAGAAGAGGCTGACTACTACTCGTAGTACCTGGTCCAGAGCAACATTTGGAGATATTTTCAGCATTGTTAGAGATCATGAGGAGAAAGTTAGAGTGGCTGAAGAAGCACTGATTGTCAATAATTCAGTAAAAAATAGAGCAAGCTTACACCAGATTAATGCCAGATACATCAAATACTTGAAGTTGGAGGCCTCTATCCTCAAACAGAAGACTCAACTTCAGTGGTTTAAAGATGGTGACACTAACTCGAAGTATTTTCATGCCATTATGAGAGGCAGAAGAAGGAAACTTTTTATCCACAAGGTATGTATAGGAAATGAAGATTGGGTGGAGGGTGATGAGAACATAGCCAATGCAGCCTGTGAGCACTTTAAGAAGATATTTACAGGAACTGAGCAGCCCATCAATGAGGATATACTGCAACATATCCCAAGAATGGTCACTCCTGAGCAAAATATGACTCTCCAAGCAATGCCTACTGGTGAAGAATTGCAGCAGGTGGTCTTTTCTATGAATCCTAATTCAGCTCCTGGTCCGGATGGGTTTGGTGGGAAGTTTTTTCAGAGTTGCTGGGACATCATCAAAGTTGATATTCTGAGTGCTGTCCATGCCTTCTTCTGTGGGTACTTCATGCCCAAGTTCATCTCACATGCAAGTTTTGTTCTACTCCCAAAAGTAGATCATCCTAATAATTTTTCAGAATTCAGACTCATAAGCTTGAGCAACTTTACCAACAAATTCATCTCCAAAATTTTATGCCTCAGACTTTCCCCTATGCTGCCTAACCTTATCTCCAACGACCAGTATGGTTTTGTTAGAGGTAGGACTATTTCAGAGAGTGTCATGCTGGCACATGAGATTATTCATGGTATTTAAAAACCTAAGGAAGGGGATAATGTGGTGATTAAGTTAGACATGGCAAAGGCATATGACAGAGTGTCATGGGCCTTTACTAGCCTGGTTTAAGACACATGGGATTTGGAGAAGGTTTCATTGACATGGTGTGGAGGATCATGAGTAATAATTGGTACTCCATCATAGTCAATGGGACAAGACAAGGTTTTTTTCAATTCTACAAGAGGTCTCAAGCAGGGGGATCCCCTTTCCCCATCCCTATTTATTTTAGGGGTTGAGGTGTTGTCTAGAATGCTTAATAACCTTTATGACAACCAACATTACCATGGGTTCCAAATGGACTTCAGAGGGCCTCAGATCAATCACTTAAGCTTCGCTGATGATGTTATCATTTTTACTTCTCGAAGAGAAGAGTCTCTGAAGCTAATTATGGAAACTTTGTCAGCCTATGAAGATACGTCAGACCAACTCATCAACAAAGGAAAAAGTCATTTCTTGGTTCCTAAAGATAACCCTCTTCACCTTATTGATATGATTATTTACTACTCAGATTTGGTGGCAAAGGTTGTCAAAAAGATCAGTGGCTGGCACTCTCGGATCCTAAGTTTTGGTGGGAAAGCTACTTTGGTTAAACATGTACTTCAATCAATTCCTATTCATACTACGGAAACCATTTCCCCTCCTAGAACTACCTTGCAATATATCAAAAGAGTAACAGCAGACTTCTTTTGGAGAATGGATAAAGACAAGAAAAAATATCATTGGGCATCTTGGGAATCTCTTAGTTTCCCTTATGAGGAGGGTGGCATTGGTGTGAGGCATCTTAACGACATTTGCACTTCTCTCCAAATTAAGCAGTGGTGGAACTTTAGGACCAAATACTCCTTATGGGGTCAATTTCTAAAAGCCAAGTACTGCCAGAGATCCAACCCAGTAGCTAAGAAAGGGGACACAGGAGATTCTTTGGTGTGGAAATACATGTTGAGGAACAGGGAGTTGGTGGAAACTGAAATAGGCTGGAGAATTAATTCTGGAAATGCCCTTTTCTAGTGGGACAACTAGATGGGGGAAGGACCTCTAGCTCACCTTTGTCATGGCATAACTAGCTTGAATAATACTCAAGTTTCTTATTTTCTAAGACACGGACAGTGGAATGAAACTTTGGTGAGAATGCATGTCCCACCCTGGTTAGTTCCAAAAGTGCTTAGCACTGTTATTCACTACCAAGCAGGAGTTGCTGATGAAGCCTATTGGAAGCAAAAGGAAAATGAGAATTTCACATGTTCATCTGCATGGAACCTGGTGAGGGTCAAGAAGAACAAGAGTCGACTATTCTCTAATATTTGGCATAAACAAGTTCCATTCAAAACTTCCTTTCTATTGTGGAGGGCTATAAAATTCAAACTTCCTACCAATGATAAGTTGAGCTCCTTTGGAGTGCAGCCAGCAACAAGTTTTTGCTGCAGTGAACACATATTCGTTACAGGAAATTTTGCAGCTAATATATGGAGGTATTTCTCAGGGCTGATAGGAATTATTCACAACCCCAGGACACTAAAAAACCTCCTGATGAGCTGGTGGGGAATGGGTGCAAAAAATGAGGTCCACAAACTCATTACTCAGACCCTTCCCATATCAATTTGCTGGAATCTCTGGAAGAACAGATGCTCAGTGAAATATGGCCAGAAAAAATCGAATGTGGCAAGAGTGAAGTACATGATATTTAAAGACATTTTTCAGCTTCTCATGGCCACTTATCCCTATTGTTCTTGGCCTAATAATTGGGAGGATATGATCAATGAAGTTGAGAAATGCTCCCAAGATATCAAGATCATCACGGTCAGTTGGCAAAGCCCCCCCATCCCCTTTTTAAAGCTTCATACAGATGGTAGTGCATTACATAACCCCGGGAAGATAGGAGGAGGAGGTATATTGAGAGACTTCAATGGAAACATGATATATGCATTCACAATTCCCCTTGGTATTGGTACTAATAACCAAGCTGAAACACAGGCAGCAACTCATGGATTGGATTGGTGCGTTCAACATGGTTACAGAAAAGTTGTCTTGGAAGTGGACTCAGAACTACTTACCAAATGGCTCAATCACAAAAGCAAGCCTCCCTGGAAATTGCAGCAGTACATCACTCAACTTCACCAGATCATTACTCAGCCGGATTCCTTCAAATGCCAGCATACTTATAGAGAAGCCAATACAACAGCAGATTTTCTGTCCAAGGAGAGTCACAAATCAGTCATCACTCGGCACTTCTACACTCAGAACCAACTACCTGCAGCAGCTAAAGGAAGTTTCCTTCTGGAAAAGATGGGAATGACCAACTTCAGGAGGAAAAAGCTGAAGAGGATTAAAAAACCACCCTGGAGCTTCTCATTCCCGTTCTTTTAGGCTTCTTTTCTAGTTTTCGGCTAGTTTTAGGTCTAATTGTAAGGGGAGAGTCTCCCTTATTTATGTTTCTTAGAATTATGTACAGAGAGGAGTCCTCTCTATAGGTGCTTATTTCTAGGTTTCCTCTTAGAATCATGGGGATGAGTAGACTTGCCTTAGTAGGAAAGTAGACTCATGAACCACCATAGGATCGGAAGTAAGGTTTTATGTCCCCCTCCTTGTATTACTTTTGTTTCTATCTATGATAAGGCCTGGGGGTGTTGCTAAGCCCCTGACCCCTCCAAGGGTCATTCAAATAAAATAAAAAAAATATAAAAAAAAAAAAACTCATAACCCTCATCTCTAACCTAAAACCTTAAACCCTAAACCATAAACTATAAAACCTAAACCCTAACCCCAAACCCTAAACCTTAAACTCTAAACCCTAAACCATAAACCCTAACCCCTAAACCATAAACCCCATCGTTTCCTCATTTCAAGAATTTTTTCTCTCTCTAAAATTTTCTCTCTCTAGATTCTCTTAAGAAATTAGCTTTCTCGACTAATTTTACAACATTTCAGCATCAATAGGATGGATAATGAACTGCCAGTTAATAGATTTAGACCACCGGATCCATCTACATTGATGCCCAGGAAAAATATAATTACACCGCTATAAGAATCGTCTTCAGATTCATCCTACAACTCCTCGCAAGTGAGAGAAGAAGCGATCCACACTGCAATGGCTGAAAGGGAGTTGGACGGGACTCGTACAAATCGTTCTATGGAAGAATTGAGTCTGAATAAAGGAGCAAGAACAGGTGACAAAGAATCCCCGTCCCAAGTTAGTCATCATAGTCCAAAATCATACGATTTCACCGTCCGAGATGCGAAGAATCAAAAGGCGACGGTGGCAAGGAGCTTTGGTGAATCACCCCAATTTTGCCATCAACACGAGGGGGTGATTCAAACTAATAGTGGGGACTACAATACTGGTCGTGGAGGACATGCCACTGAATCTTCAAGTACTTTCCATGGAGGAATCACCGGTAAAGAAAATTATGGTGACTTGACCATAATTCTGGTGTCCAATTTCAAAACTTTACAACAAGATGAGAATACGCAGGTGTTAGCTCCGACAAAAAATCAACATAGAGAAGGTAAGCAGCATGTTCAAGAATTGGGACAATCTAACACTTCTCATATGGATGATCAAATTATCACAAAACAGGTCAATGACACAGGTATGGTTCCAATTGATACTTCTCGTCCAAATGTGATTCATTCAAATAAATCTCATTTGAATTCTGGTACTGAGCCTCGTAGAAATGAGAATGATCAATTGACTAGGGTTGCTAAAGAACAAAATAAATCCACTGATCCTACTAAACAGATTTCTGGTACTACGGTTAAGGCCAATATTAGAGATGATCAACATCAGGCTTATCAGTCAAATTTTCCTAGAATTTCTAGTAATTTTGATAGACAAGCTCCTAAACCTAATAACAATACTGCTAGGAATGATCAAATTCAAGGTAATCCTTCCAATCTTCCTAAAACTGATACAACCACTGCTCCTGCTCCATATACGGTTGTACAGACTTATGTTGATCGTCTTAGACATAATCAAGCCAAAAGTGATGTTCAAATCAATTTAACTGCTCCTGAAATTACCACTAAGCAGGGTCTGCTTGTTGTTCTGTATGTGAAGGAAGAAGTCATTCGAGACTTAGCAGCAACTTGTAAATACACTCTCATTGGGAAATTCAGTAATACCATGCCGAAAGTTGAGCTTATTAGGAATAACTTTATTTTACAAACTCAACTATCTGGTGGAGTTAAAATTGCACATTTCAATTATCGACATGTTTATATTGATCTTGATAATGAGCTTGATTATAATGTGGTTTGGACTAAGGAAAGGATGAGTATAGCTAGGCAGGTAATGCAAATTCAAGTTTGGACTCCTAATTTTAAACCTGCTGAAGAAACTCCTATAGTCCCTATCAGGATTTCACTGCCTGAACTACCGTGACATTGCTATAATAAGGAGTTTGTTTCTGGTTTGCTTTCTCCTATTGGCAAGGTTTTATACTTAGATTCTACATCTATTAAAAAGACGAGGGTAAGTCAAGCTAGGGTGAAGGGGCAAGTTGATCTTACTCAAAAGAGACTTCCTTATATTTGGATGGGTTATATAGGGGAGGATATCACTGATGGGAGATGGCAGAAAATAGAATATGATAATATTCCTAATTATTGTTTCTATTGTAAGCATCAAGGGCATTTGGAAAGTGATTGTACTATAAGGCAAAGGGATGAGGATAAAAAGAAAAGGGAATTGGAAAAGGTGAACAACAAGCATACTAAAGATAGGGATAATAATCCTCAACAAACAAAGGGACATAAAGAGATTGATCATAAAGAGGATAACAATCAGCAACATCAACAACAAAGAAAGCAGGAACACATGTATTATCAGCAAGAAGATCAGTGGCAAACACAAAGGAGGAGGAACAACAATCCAGCACAGGCACCTAGAGACAATACCAGACAAGAAGAACAGTCCACCAAACAGGCAGGTATAATTACTATTCCTACTCAAAACACTTATATTAATCTTGATGTGCAGGAGTCATCACCTAGTTTAGAGGTTTTGGACAAACACAAAGGTAACAAAAATGATAGCCGACCTCAAATAGCAGTTCTAAAATAGCAGGGTCAAGAGGAGTATAACAAAAAACCAGTAAGTGCTGGTAAGGACAACTCTAATAAGCATCTACATGTGGATATAGTGTCTCAACAAGCTACTGAAATCAGTGGAGGAAAGGCAGTATCTACAGGTCAAGTTGTTACATGTATTGACTCAATGTTCCCATTCCCTAAGCCCATTGCTACTGTTGTTAATACTATTGCTGAGGTAGCTGTTGGAGGTTTGGATGGGAAGGGACATAAGACACATACTAACCTGCAGGAAGGGGTGTCCAAGGGGGGGGGGGTGAACTGACTCATGATAGACATGAGGAAGTGGATATTGACCATAGTAGAGACTCTAGAGCCCCTGCTACCCCTATCACTAATCAACAGAAAACTGTAACTCCACATGTTACAGATACAGGGAAATCGCAGGGTAGATTTAATAACAAATCTGGTGACAGATTGAGTAAAAAGAAAAGAGAGGCTATAAAAAAGAGATTGCAACATACTGGCAAGCAACCTCATGATCAGGATGCTGTACATGTTAATACGGGGAATAGGATTAAGGTGCCTCCTGATGATTATGGGGCACTTAATTCTGAGGATGAGACAGATCCTGATAATCAATAAATGGATGAGTCTGATGAGGATGCAGAAGACACCGTGCAGCATACAGGTCAATATCTTGGTTTCTCTTTCCAGGATAAATCCACTGATGTTCAAAGAATAACAGAACAACAAGGATTATCCCCAAGGGGAAGGAAACAAACTAGACATAAACCTCATCAACCTATTACCAGCATGTCTGATACCTCTAGCAGGCCCATGACTAGGTCCAAATCAAAAGGTTATTAATGATTACAGCCATTTGTTGGAATGCTAGGAGTATCAATACCAAAGGCTCTTTGGAAAGGCTTCAAACACTTAAAAAAATTCATAATCTATCTATTATTGCTATATTGGAACCTTTTACAGATAATTCTCATATTGACCTAGTAAGAGGTCAATTACAGATGGATCATGCAGTCAATAATCCTAATGGGAAAATTTGGTTGTTTTGGTCTAATGAGCTAACTGGTCATATTCTGGAACATCATGATCAACACATCACTATCACCTTTAAGCACACTGATATTCCTGAGCAATTTATGATGTCTTTTATCTATGCTAAATGTAAGGACTATATGAGGAGACCTTTATGGGACAGGCTAATTTTTTATGCTAATATGGAGTTACCTTGGTGTACAATGGTGATTTTAATGTTATCACCTCTATAGAGGAGAAGCTTGGGGGAATACCTTATAATATGAATAAGAGCTTTGAATTTAGTGGAATGATAGAGGCATGTGGATTGACTGATTTAGGATACACAGGGCTTCCATTTACTTGGTGCAATCAGAGGGATGCAGAAGCTAGAGTTTGGAAGAGATTAGATAGGTCTATGGTTAATGATAAATGGTTAGAGGTTATGCCTCAAACTACTATTGAGAATTTATCTTCTGTTGGTTCAGATCACAACCCCATGTTGATGGAAATGACTAGAGTTAATGAGAGCCATATTAAATACTTCAAGTTCTTACTAGGTTGACAATGACACTTTTTTGCAAACAGTACATCAGTGTTGGGAAAAGGAAGTTACTGGCAACCTAATGTGGAGAATACATCAAAAAATGAAGAGAGTAAAAACCACTATTAGTACTTGGTCTAAACATGAGTATGGAGATATCTTTACTAAGGTCAAGGAGATTGAGGAAAATATCAGGAATTCTGAAGCAGAACTTATGACAAACAATAATGAAGCTGCTAGATAGAATCTACATCAGATGAATGCAACTTACATTAAGTATTTGAAAATGGAAGAATCTATTCTTAAACAAAAGACACAATTACAATGGTTTAAGGATGGGGATGTTAATACCAAATACTTTCATGCTTTGATGAGAGGTAGAAGAAGGAGGTTATTTTTGCACAAAATTTGTACTGAAAATGAGGAGTGGATACAGGTTGAGGAACAAATTGCTCATGCAGCCTGTGATTACTATCAACAAATTTTTACTGGTCACACGGAGAGAATTGATGAAAGAGTGCTACAGCTTATTCCTACAGCAGTCACTCAAGAACAGAATCAGATGCTGCAAGCAATACCTAGTATGGAGGAACTCAGACAAGTTCTGTTTGCTATGAACCCAAACTCTGCTGCAGGACCAGATGGTATAGAGGGTAAATTTTATCAATCTTGCTGGAGTATCATTAAAGAAGACTTGCTAGCAGCTGTACAAGCTTTCTTTTGTGGTAACATTATGCCTAAGTTCATGTCTCATGCATGTTTGGTTCTGCTTCCAAAAACTGAACAGCCTACAAGATTCACTGATCTTAGACCTATCAGCCTTAGTAACTTTACCAATAAGATAATTTCTAAATTATTGAGCATGAGATTGGCTACTATTTTGCCCTTATTGTTGTCAGACAATCAGTCTGGATTTGTAAGAGGTAGAAGCATAACTGAAAGCATCATGCTTGGACAAGAAATTACTCATGGTATTAAAAAACCCAATACAGGTAAGAATGTTGTTATCAAACTTGATATGACCAAGGCATATGATAGGGTGTCTTGGTCATTCACTTGTTTGGTCTTAAGGAAATTTGGTTTTGGGGAGATATTTGTTGACTTAGTTTGGAGAATTATGAGTAACAATTGGTATTCTATTATCATTAATGGTCACAGACATGGATTCTTTCATTCCACTAGAGGACTTAAGCAAGTAGACCCTTTATCCCCTGCCCTATTTATTTTAGGAGCAGAGGTACTGACCAGGTTGCTTAATTCTTTACATCAGAATCCAAGTTATAGAGGTTTCTTTATGGAACCTAAAGGACCCCAGATCAACCATTTGAGTTTTGCAGATGATGTTATTGTTTTTGCTTCTACTGACAGACATTCCCTAAAGCTCATTATGGACAGTTTAGGGGAATATGAACATACTTCTGGCCAGCTGATTAACAAAGAAAATAGTCATTTTATGGTTCCAGACAATACATCACAGGACATCATTCAAACCATTCAAGAAGTTACTACATTTTCACAGCAGAGTAGTCCTATTACCTATCCAGGTTGTCCTCTGTATATTGGTCGACAGAGAATCATTTATTATTCACATTTAGTTGATAAGATCTCCAAAGAAGTGTGTGGCTGGCAGGCAAGGGTACTTAGCTTTGGGGGAAGAATTACTTTGATCAAACATGCCTTGCAATCTATACCTATACATACTGTGGCTGCAATTTCTCCACCTAGTACTATCAAATATATTGAGGCCATTATTGCTGACTTTTACTGGGGAAGGGATCAGGATACAAGGAAATATCATTGGGCTTCTCTTGACACCATGAGCTTACCATATACTGAAGGAGGGGTAGGGATCAGAAAGCTCTCAGACATTTGTACGTCTTTACAGTACAAACAATGGTGAACTTTTAGGTCTAAAGTAACCTTATGGAGTTAATTTCTTAAAGCCAAATACTGCCAAAGAGCACATCCAGTTGCAAAAAAGATGGATACTGGACAGTCACTGATGTGGAGATACATGATGAAAAACAAAGTTAAAATTGAAGAGCATATAGGCTGGCAGATTAAATCTGGCAGCTTCTCCTTTTGGTGGGATGATCGGCTAGGAGAGGGTGCTCTAGCTAATTATACTACTGATATATCAAGTCTTAACAATGCTACCATTGCACACTTTTTAGTAAATGGAAAATGGAATGAAAAAAATTGCAACAACAGGTTCCTCCTCTCCTTATTCCTTCTATTTTAAATACTAATGTGCAGCTTGTGCAGGGAATTAAAGACAGTGCAGTCTGGAAAATCACTGAAGCTCGACAGTTCACTTGTAAATCAGCTTGGGAAATTTGCAGGAAGAAGAAGGATACTGCTGTCATTAATTCTCAACTTTGGCATCAACATATTCCTTTCAAAATGTCTTTTCTCCTATGGAGAGCAATAAGACATAAATTGCCAACCAATGAAACATTAGCTAATTTTGGAGTAGAGCCTGTTAAATGTTACTGCTGCATTCAGCAAGGTTGGGATGAGGTTGATCATATCTTCATTCAAGGACACTTTGCTAAACATATCTGGAAGTTTTTCGCTGGCAGTATGGGTCTTAATTTTTAGCAGATTTCATTAACTAACCAGCTAATGTGTTGGAGTGATACTGCTGGGAAGAACACAACATACAAGACTATCATTCAAACACTCCCTATAGTAATTTGCTGGAACCTCTGGAAAAACAGATGTTCAACCAAATATGGAGGGAAAACATCCATTATCCACAAAGTTAAATATTTGATTATTAAAGACATGTTTTTCATGCTTAATTCTATTTTTCTGTATCTTCCTTTGCCTGTAATATGGCCAGAAGTCGTGGCATACATTGAAAACTGCAAACAGGATTTAAGAGTCACTTTAGTTATGTGGAAGACTCCTACTTGTAATAGATACAAGTTTAATACGGATGGTAGTGCTATACATAATCCGGGGAAAATTGGAGGGGGAGGTATTTTAAGAGATAAGCAAGGGAGTATAGTATATGCATTTGTTGTTCCTCTTGGTGAAGGGACTAACAATCAGGCTGAGATTCATGCTGCTTGTTTTGGCTTAAATTGGTGTATACAACATGGTTATACTAGTATTATCTTAGAAGTTGATTCTGAATTATTGACTAAGTGGTTCTTGCAGGCTACTATTTCCCCTTGGAGGATACATAAGTATATACAGGAATTACAGGTTTTAGCTAATCAATGTGTGTTTTTTCAGTGTGTGCACACTTACAGGGAGGCGAATGGTACAGCTGATCTCTTGGCCAAACTCAGTCATCAACAAGATATTGTACAAAACTACTACACTCATCACCAACTACATCAGGCAGTAAAAGGAAGTTATCTATTGGAGAAGTTGGGAGTACAAAATTTCAGACGTAAGAAGCTGAAAAGAATCAAACGACCACCTTGAATAGTAAGACTCTTACAGAGAAGGTAATCAAATCAAGGACAATTCATTCAAAGTAAGACGGGAAGGCAGTACTTAAAGGACAAAGGTTATACATTAGTTTTTGATCAAGTTGAAGTTAACAATACATCACAAAGACCTTATAAAGTAATTCATGTGATACACTATTCTCTAATTACTATGTCTTTTAGGTATAGTTTGATTAGGCCTAGTTTCATTTTCGTGTAAGGGGAGAGTTTCCCTTATTTATGTATTATTAGTAACTTTGTATTAAGAGAGGAGTCCTCTCTAGGTTCTTAGTTTAATAATATATCATATTGTATAGGGTTGAGTCGACTAACCTTAGTAGGTAGGTCGAATCTGGACCCACCTTAGGTTTGGAGGTAAGGTACTTGTCCCCCTCCTTGTATATTTTGATTTTCTATATATGATAAGGCCTGGGGGTGTCGCTCAGCCCTTGACCCACCTCAAGGGTCGTTCATGAAAAATAAAAAAAATCATAAACCTTAGACCATTAAACCCTAAACCCTAAAACATAAACCCGAAACCCTAAAACATAAACCCAAAACCTTAAACCGTATACCCTAAATGCTAATCCTAAACCTAAATGATAAACCCTAAACCCTAATTCCTAAACTCTAAACCACAAACCCTAATTCCAAAACTCTAAACCTTAAACCCTAACCCTAAACCCAAAACCCTAAACCCTAAACCCTAAATTTGGAACCCTAAACCTTAAACTATAACCCTCAACCATTAATCCTAAACCGTAAACCTAAACACAAAACCCTAAACCCTAAACCCTAAACTCTAAATCCCAAACTCTAAACCCTAAACCCTAAACTCTAAACCATAAACCCTAAACACTAACCCCAAACCATAACCCCTAACCCTTACCCCTAAACCCTAAACCCTAAACCCTAAACCCTTACCCCTATACCCTAACCCTAAACCCTAAACTATAAGCATTAAATTCTAAACTCCTACCCTAAACCATAAAACCTAAACTCTAAACCCTAAATCCAAACTCTAAACCCTAAATCCAAACTCTAAACCCTAAATCCAAACTCTAAAGCCTAAACCCTAAACCCTTAATCCTAAACCTTAAACCATAAATCCTAAACCATAACCCTAAACCCTAAATCCTAAACCCTAAATCCTAAACCCTAAAAATCCTAAACCCTAAACCATAAATCCTAAACCCTAAACCCTAAACCCAAAACTATAGACCCTAAACCCTAAACCCTAAACCAGAAACTCTAAACCCTAAACCCTAAACTCTAAACCCTAATCCCTAAACCCTAAACCCTAAATCTTAAACTTTAAACCCTAATCCCTAATCCCTAAACTCAAAACTATGAACCCTAAACCTTAAATCCTAAACCCTAAACCCAAACCTGAAACCCTAAATTCTAAACTCTAAACCCTAAACTCTAACCCTAAATCCTAAACCATAAACCATAAACAATAAACCCTTACCCCAAACCCTAAACCCTAAACCCTAAATTCTAAACCCTATACCTTAAAGCATAACCCTTAAACCCTAAACCCAATACCCTGGACCATAAACTCAAAATCGTAAACCCGAAACCCTAAACCCTAAAACATAAACCCACAACCCTAAACCCTATATGCTAAACCCTAAATCATAAATCATAAACCCTAAATTCTAAACCCTAAAGCCTAAACCCTAAACCCTAAACCCTAAATGCTAAACCCTAAACCCTAATCCTAAACCTAAACCCTAAACCCTAAACCCTAATTCCTAAAATCTAAACCTTAAACCCTAACCCTAAATCCTAAACTCTAAACACTAAGCCATTAATCCTAAACCCTAAAGCTAAACCAAAACCCTAAACCCTAAATCCTAAACTCCAAAACCCTAAGCCCTAAACTCTAAATCCTAAACTCCAAAACCCTAAACCCTAAACCCAAACCCTAAACCCAAACCCTAAACCCTAAATCCTAAACCCTAAACCCTAAACCCTAAACTCAAAACCCTAAACCCTATCCCTAAACTATAAGCCCTAAACCCTAACCCTAAACTATTAATCCTAAACCCTAAACCTAAGCACTAAATCCTAAACCCTAAACCCTAAATCCAAAACTCTATACCCTAAAACCTAAACCCTAAACCCTAAACCTTAAACCCTAAACCCATAAACCCCTAAATCCAAAACCGTAAACCCTAAACCCTAAATTCAAAACCGTAAACCCTAAACCCTTAACCATATACCCTAAACCTTAATTCTAAACCATAAACCCTAAACCCTAAACTCTAACCCTAACACTTTATCCTAAACCCTAATTCTAAACCCTAAACCCTAAACTTAAACCATATATCCTAAATCCTAAACACCTAACTCTAAATCCTAAACCATAACACTAAACCCTAAACCCTAACCCTAAACCTAAACTCAAATCCCTAAATCCAAACTCTAAACTCTAAACCCTAAACCCTAAATTCGAAAAGTCCCAATATGGATTTCCTTACCTAAATTACCTTGGCATTGCTATAATAAAGAGTTTGTTACTGGCCTGGTTTCACCTATTGGGAAGGTCTTATATTTAGACTCTGCATCTATTAAAAAGACCAGGGGTAGTCAAGCTAGGGTTAAGGTACAAGTGGAACTAACTCAAAAGAGACCTCCTTATATTTGGATGGGTTATATAGGGGAGGATATCACTGATGGGAGATGGCAAAAAATCGAATATGATAATATCCCTGACTATTATTTCTACTGTAAGCATCAAGGGCATTTGGAAAGTGATTGTACCATAAGGCAAAGGGATGAGGATAAAAAGAAAAAGATAATGAAAAGTGTGAGAAACAAGAATAACAAAGATATGGACAACAATCCACAACAACCAAAGGGTCACAAAGAAACAGGTCCAAAGGAGGATAATACCACCTATCAATACAACCAACAAAGAGATCAGGAACAAAGGCATAATCAACAAGAGGATCAGTGGCAAACACAAAGAAAGAGGAACAATAATCACCAGTAGGCACCAAGGGGCAATACCAGACAAGTAGAACAGTCCACCAAATAGGCAGGTATAATTATTATTCCTACACAAAAAACCTATATTAATATTGATGTGCAGGAGTCACCACCTAGTTTAGAGGTACTGGACAAACACAATGGCAACAAAAGTGATAGCATACCTCAGATAGCACCAAAAAAGCAGCCGGAACAGGGTGAGCAAACCAGAAATGCAGAAAAGAATACTGGCAAGGACAATAATAAAATTCAACTACAGTTTGACTCTCCAGTTCCTACATATGCAACAGGTAACATTACAGGAAGGGAAGTGATTAAAGAGCAATTTGTTACAGGTATTAAATCAATGCTCCCATCCCCAAAACCCCTTGAAAATGTTGCTATTACTGTTGTTGAGAAAGTTGTTGGAGGTTTGGATGGGAGGGAATAGGAGAAAACTACCAACCTGCAGGAAAGGGTGTCCAAAGGGGGGGGGGACTGACTCATGCTAGACATGAGAAAGTGGATATTGACCTTAGTAGAGACTCTAGAGCCTCTTCTATCCCCGTCACAAATCAACAAAAAGCTGGAACACAAGAGGTTATAGATACAGGTCAACAACAAGGCAGATTGAATAATAAGTCTGGGGAAAGGTTGAGTAAAAAGAAAAGAGAGGCTATAAAAAAGAGATTGCAAAAAATTACTGGCCAGGATCCAGGTGTAATAGATACAGGTAAACAAACTGAGGAACAGGTTTTTCCTAAAGATCAGAATTTGACAGACACAGGACAACATGTTGAAGAATAGGTTGCCAATAAGTTCAAAAAGGGTAAGTTGACTCCTGATTATTATGGGGAAATTAACTCTGAGGATGAGATGGATCCTAATAATCAATCCATGGATGAATCTGATGAGGATGAAGAGGACATCAGGAAGCATGCAGGTCAAGGTTGTGGTTCCACTTTTCAGGATAAATGTTCAAATGTTCAAGAAATTACAGAACAACATGGTTTATCCCCAAGGGGTAGGAAACAAACCAGACACAACACTCATCAGACTATCACCAACATGTCTGACACCTCTAGCAGGCCCATGACAATGTCCAAATCAAAAGGTTATTAATGATTAAGGCCATTTATTGGAATGCTAGGAGTATCAATACGAACGGGTCCTTGGAAAGGCTATAATCACTCAAGAAAATGCATCATCTATCTCTTATTACTATCCTTGAACCTTTTACAGACCTTTCTCAAATTAACATGGTGAGAATTCAACTTCAAATGGATCATGCAGTCAGTAGTTCTAATGGGGAAATTTGGTTGTTTTGGTCTAATGAAGTTCATATTCTGGAAAATCATGAACAACATATCATAGTAACCTTTAAGCACACAGATCTCACTGATAAATTCATGATGTCCTTTATTTATGCTAAATGTAAGGACTATATGAGGAGACCTTTGTGGGACAGGTTAATGTTTTATGCTAATATGGAAATACCTTGGTGTACAATTGGGGATTTCAATGTTATCACATCTATAAAAGAGAAGCTTTGGGGAATACCTTATAATATGAATAAGAGTTTTGAATTTATTAGAGTGATAGAGGCATGTGGTTTGACTGAGCTAGGATACACAGGACTTCCATTCACAT
This sequence comes from Solanum piurae, assembly GCA_029582685.1. Taxonomy (NCBI): domain Eukaryota; kingdom Viridiplantae; phylum Streptophyta; class Magnoliopsida; order Solanales; family Solanaceae; genus Solanum; species Solanum piurae. Next base: position 28,335 of record JAJOOO010011366.1, read on the forward strand.
AGTGTGATCAAAGGGATGCCCAAGCTAGAGTTTGGAAGATATTATATAGGTCTATGTTTAATGATAAATGGTTAGAGGTTATGCCTCAAACTAATATTGAAAATTTATCCTCTATTGGTTCTGATCATAGTCTTATGTTGCTGGAAATGACTAGGACTAATGAGAGTCATACAAATTATTTCAAGTTCTTACATTTTTTGGTTAAAAATGATACCTTTATGAAAATAGTTCAGCAGTGTTGGGAAAAGGGAGTTACTGGCAATCCAGTGTGGAAACTACATCAGAAAATGAAGAGATTAACCTCCACTCTTAGCAATTGGTCCAAACAAGAGTATGGAGATATCTTTACTAAGGTAAGGGAGTTTGAGGAGACAATCAGTAAATCTGAGGAGGAACTTATGACAAACAACACTGAAGCTCTTAGACAGAAATTACATCATATGAATGCCACTTACATTAGGTATTTGAAACTGGAGGAATCTATCCTTAAACAAAAGATACAACTACAATGGTTTAAGGAAGGTGATGCCAATACCAAATACTTTCATGCTTTGATGAGGGGTAGAAGAAGGAGGTTATTTCTGCATAAGATTTGTACTGAAAATGAGGTGTGGATACAAGGTGAAGAACAAATAGCTCAGGCAGCTTGTGATTATTATCAACACTTATTTCTTGAACAGCATAACAGAATAGATGAAAGAATCCTTCAACACATTCCTACAGTAGTCACTTCTGAACAAAATGAGATGATGCAAGCAATGCCTAATATGGAGGAACTCAGATAGGTTGTGTTTGCTATGAATCCAAATTCAGCAGCAGGACTAGATGGTATAGGGTGTAAATTTATCAAGCTGTTGGAGTATCATTAAAGAAGATTTATTGGCAGCTGTACAATCTTTCTTTTGTGGTCACATTATGCCTAAGTTAATGTCTCATGCATGTTTGGTTTTGCTTCCCAAAACTGAGCAGTCTATCAGATTCACAGACCTTAGACGTATTAGTCTTAGTAATTTTACTAATAATATAATCTCCAACTTATTGAGCATGTGATTGGATACTGTTTGGCCTCTATTGTTATCAGATAATCAGTCAGGGTTTGTACGAGGTAGAAGCATTACAGAAAGTATCATGCTTGCACAAGAAATTACTCATGGAATTAAAAAACCCATATAGGAAATAATGTAGTCATCAAGCTTGATATGACCAAGGCATATGATAGTGTCTTGGTCATTTACATGTTTGGTACTAAGGTGATTTGGCTTTGGGAAGGTATTTATTGACTTAGTTTGGAGACTAATGAGTAACAATTGGTATTCTATAATCATTAATGGTCACATACATGGATTTTTTCACTCCACGAGAGGACTTAAACAAGGTGACCCTTTATCCCCCGCCCTATTTATTTTAGGAGCAGAGGTATTGACAAGGATGCTTAATTCTCTACATCAGCATCCCAGTTATAAAGGTTTTCTCATGGAACCTAAAGGCCCTCATATCAATCACTTAAGTTATGCAGATGATGTTATTGTTTTTGCTTCTACTGACAGACATTCCCTAAAAGCTCATTATGGACAATTTAGGGGAATATGAACATACTTCTGACCAGCTGATTAACAAAGAAAAAAGCCATTTTATGGTCCCAGACACTACCTCACAGGACATTATCCATAACATTCAAGATATTACAAATTTTTCCCAGAAAAGTAGTCCTATTACTTATCTCGGATATCCTCTATATATTGGTCGACAAAGGATCATTTATTATTCTCACTTAGTTGAGAAGGTCTCCAAAAAGGTTTGTGAATGGCAAGCAAGGATACTTAGTTTTGGGGGTAGAATTACATTGATCAAACATGCTTTGCAATCTATACCTATACCTACTATGGCTGCAAATTCCCCTCCCAGCACTACTATTAAATACATTGAGGCCATTATTGCAGACTTTTTCTGGGGAAGGGATCAGGATAAAAGGAAGTATCATTGGGCTTCACTTGACACTATGAGTTTACCTTGTACAGAAGGAGGGATAGGGATAAGAAGGCTCACAGATATATGCATCTTTTTACAATACAAACAATGGTGGACTTTCAGGTCTAAAGATTCTTTATGGAGTCAATTTCTTAAATCCAAATATTGTCAAAGAGCTCATCCAGTTTCAAAAAAGGTGGATATTGGACAGTCTTTGATGTGGAAATACATGATGAGGAACAAGATTAAAGTAGAAGATCATATAGGTTGGAAAATCAACTCTGAAAGTTGCTCATTTTGGTGGGATAATTGGCGAGGGGGAGTGCTCTAGCTAATTATACTACTTTTGTATCAAGTTTCAATAATGCTACTATTGAACATTTTCTAGCCAATGGAAAATGGAATGAACAGAAATTGAGGCAACAAGTTCCCCCTCTTCTTATTCCCTCTATTTTAAATACTAATTTTTTGTTTGTGCAGGGAGTTAAAGACAATGCAGTTTGGAAACAGACTAAATCTAGAAAATTCAACAATACATCAGCCTGGGAAATTTGCAGAAATAAGAAGGACACTGCAGTCATTAATTCTCAAATTTGGCGTATACATATTCCTTTGAAAATGTCTTTTCTCTTATGGAGAGCAATAAGACATAAATTACCAACAAATGAAAAACTAGCATCTTTTGGGGTGGAACCTGTGAAATGTTATTGTTGTATTAAGTAGGGTTGGGATGAAGTGGATCACATTTTTATTCAAGGCCATTTTGCAGCCCATATCTGGAAGTTTTTTGCAGGCAACATGGGAATCAACTTTCAGCAGACTTCATTGAGTAACTATCTAATGTGTTGGAATGGTATTACAGTGAAGAATGAAGCACATAGGACAATTATAAAGACTCTTCCTATAGTAGTATTCTGGAATCTATGGAAAAATATATGCTCAGCTAAATATGGAGGAAATAAATCCAGTATCCTCAAAGTCATTATATTTGATTCTCAAAGACATGCTTCTAATTCATAATTCTGTTTTTCTTTATTTTCATTGGCCTGTGATATGGCCAGAAGTGGTGGACTGTATTGAAAAATGTAAACAGGAGATAAGAGTTACTTTAGTTATGTGGAAGACTCCTCCTCCTAGTAGATATAAGTTGAATACGGATGGTAGTTCTTTGCACAATCCGGGGAAAATTGGAGGGGGAGGCATTCTAAGAGATGAACAAGGGGTCATAATATATGCCTTTGTTTTACCACTTGGTGAAGGGACAAATAATCAAGCTGAGGTGCAGGTTGTATGTTATGGACTAAACTGGTGCATACAACATAGTTACAACAATATCATTTTTGAAGTTGACTCTAAATTACTAACTAAGTGGCTCTTGCAAGTTTCTATTCCCCCTTGGAAGATACACATGTATATACATGAATTACAGCTTCTTGCTAACCAATATGTGTGTTTTCAGTGTCTTCATACTTACAGGGAGGCTAATAGTACAACAAACCTCTTGGCCAAACACAGTCACAAAAAATATATTTAACAAAATTACTACACCCATCATCAATTGCCTAAAAGGAAGCTATCTTTTGGAGAAAATGGGGGTACAAAGTTTCAGAAGAAAGAAGTTGAAAAGGATCAAACAACCACCTTGACTTTTTGAAGCTCTTTTCACGCAAAAAATGGGATTTCAGTACTTAAAGGACAAAAGCTATACATCTGATTCATACACTGCCTTAATTTGTTTCATGAGATACATTCTACTCAAATTCACTATGTCTTATTTAGGTATAGTAGTTTGATTAGGCCTAGTTTCATTTTTGTTTTAAAGGGAGAGTCTCCCTTATTTATGTATTATTAGTAACTTTGTATTAAGAGAGGAGTCCTCTCTAGGTGATTAGTTTAATTTTACAACTTATTGTATAGGGTTGGGTAGACTAACCTTAGTAGGTAGGTCGATTCTTGACCCACCTTAGGATTGGAGGTAAGGTATATTCCCCCCTCCTTGTATTTTTTGAATTTCATATAAGATAAGGCTTGGGGTGTTGCTCAGCCCCTGACCCCCTCAAGGGTCGTTCAATTAAAAAAAAAAACCTTATTCCTATCCCTAAAACTAAAACCCTAAACCCTAAACTATAAACCCTAAACCCTAACCCTAAACCATAAATCCTAAAACCTAAACTCGAAACTCTAAACCCTAAACCCGAAACCCTAAACCATAAACCATAAACCATAAACCATAACCCTAAACCCTAAATTCTAAACCCAAATTCCTAAACCCTAAACCCTAAACCCTAAACACTAAACAATAAATCCTAAACCCTAAACCCAAAACCCAAAACCCTAGACCCTAAATCCTAAACCAAAACCCAAAACTCTAAATGCTAAACCCTAAATCCTAAACCCTAAACCCTAAACCCCAAACCCCAAACCCCAAACCCTAAACCCTAAACCCTAAACCCTAAATCCTAAATCCTAAATCCTAAACCCTAAACCCTAAACCCTAAACCCTAAACCCTAATCCCTAAAACGTAAACCCCAAACCCTAAATCCTAACCTTTAAACCATAAGTGCTAAACCCTAAACCCTAAGTACTAAACTCTAAACCCTAATCCCCAACTCTAAATCCAAAGCCCTAAACCCTAAACCATAAACCCTAAATCCTAAACCCTAAATACTAAACCCTAAAACCCTAAATTATAAGCCCTAAACCCTAAACCCTAAACCTAAACTTTAAACCCTAAACCTTAAACCCTAAAATCTAAACTTGGAACCCTAAACCCTAAACTCTAAACCCTAAACCCTAAACTCTAAACTCTAAACCCAAAACCCTAAATCCTAAACTCTAACCCCTAAACCGTAAACCCCTAAGCCCAAAACCCTAAACCCTAAATCCTAAACCCTAAGCCTTAAACTATAAACCCTAACTTTGAAACCTAAACCCTAAATCCTAACTTCTAACCATAAACACTAAATTCTAAATCCTAAACCCTAAACCCTAAACCCTAAACTCTAAACTCTAATCCCTAAACCCTAAACCTTAACCCTAAACTCTAATTCTAAACTATAAACCCTAACCCCTAAGCCTAAACCCTAAACCCTAAACCTTAAACCATAAATCCTAAATCCTATATCCTAAACCCCTAACCCTAAACCCTAAGCCCTAAACCCTGACACTAAACCTAAACTCTAATCCCTAAATCCAAACTCTAAACTTTAAACCCTAAACTGTAAACCCAAAACCCTAAACCCAAAACCGAAAACCCTAAATCCTAAACTCTAAACCCTTACCCCAAAACCCTAAAACCAAAACCCTAAGCATTAAACCATAGACCCTAAACCCTAAGCCCTAACACCTAAATCGTAAACCCTAAAACCTAAACTCAACACCCTAAACCATAAACCATAAACCCTAAAGCATAACCCTAAACCGTAAATGCTAAATCCTAAATCCTAAATCCTAAACCCTAAACCCTAAACCCTAAACCCTAAACCCCAAACCTTAAATCTTAAACCCTAAACCCAAAACCCTAGACCCTAAACCATAAACCATAAACATTAAACCCTAACCCCTAAACACTAAACCTTAAACCATAACCCTAAATACTAAACTCTAAACCGTATTCCCTAAATTCTAATCCCTAAATCCTATACTCAAAACCCAAATTCCTAACCCCAAATCTGAAACACTATGTAACGACTCGGAAAATGATAGGTTAAGCAAGAGCCTATGACTTTGTGTTGACTTTATAATGAGGTTCTATGAGGGGTTTTTATGTAATTTCGTTTTAATTGTGTTACATTCGACAATTTAAAATGAATATGAAGAAGCTTGAAATTGGAAGTAGTCACTTTTGGAAAAAGTTCAG
>JAJOOO010011367.1:0-26171 GCA_029582685.1 Solanum piurae
ATTTAAAAGGGATTCATTAAGGGTAAAATTGTCATTTCCGCTTTTTTTTTACTGTTGTGGGCCTCGAAAAATACCCTTGACGCGCCTGAATTGCGTCTCAATCACGCGTTATGCCAGGTTGGATTCGCGTGTTTTTTTGTTTAAGAATTGGATAGTTGAAGTGCCTACTTGTGCACTTTGAAAGTTAGAGGTCATACTTAAAATTCGAAGCCAAGTTTAGGGTCTAATTTATGTATTATGCCAAAGGGAAAAGTGTATGAAATAGCAAACTATTAATTCAAATTAAATGTTATAGCCATAGTTTATTTTATTTGTAATTCGCATCAAACATCCCTTTTTTGACATCTGATTCAGTATACAATTAGCCATTTTCGGTATACAATTAGCCATTTTATACATTTCGGTATAAAATGTATAAAATGAGTTTGTGTTTGTATAAAACGAGAGAAAAGTGTATATACAAATACAAATACATATATTTTCGTCTTATACACTTATAATTATACAAATACAAATCTTATTATACAAATTACAATGTATAAATGAATTTATACAAAACTGAACAATTTGTATAAAATTGGATGTATCTAGCGAATTATACAAATCAAAAGCTCCATAGCAAACATAAAATTTGCTATGGAGCGCAATTATGCAAACTATAACTATTACATACAAATATGATTTTATGTTTGCTATATGTGAAAGTTGTTCTACATAAAATAGGTCTTTTTGTCGTTACCTAAGGATGAATTTAAACATACTATACAATAGTATTTAAATAATAATCAAAACAAACATTGTATTTAAACTAACAATACAATAATAAACAAGGTGTGAGACTCAAACCGAGACCTCAAATTAAATCTTGGGGAAGGAAAAATGAAAAAGAATTACAAGTTCAAGAATCGAATCGAATCAAATTGAAACTAGAGTCTACAAGATAAATGTTCACCTATCAACTAATCAATCAACTCAGCTATTAAGATTTAACGGGGAAAATATTACTCTATAACCTCTATAATGGCAGGTGTGATTCAAAGCTTTATATCTTTTTATCACATTTCACCGTTCAAATTCAAACCATTTTTGTTGCAATGGCTACCAATTCATCAACCAACATTGTTGAGCTCAATGAAGTAATTGTAGCTGTAATTCCATGGCCAGAACATGGTCATCTCAATCAACTCTTCCATATTGCTAACTTCATCTCTTCTCACAATATCCCTCCACTTCATCTCTCTCACTGATCGAAATCAAGATCTAATTCAAAATACCTCAAAAATCCATTTTAATGACCTTTTAGCACCCCCTCTGACCCAAATTTCAGAACCCAGAGAGGATTTTGCTGATGAGTTTGCATTTTTGGTGTTTTTGGATAAATTGGGGGAACCCATTTGCGAAATTTGTGTTGAAATCTCGAAGCAGGCGAAGAAATTGGTGGTTGTTTTTGATTCTTTGATGACGGATGTGATTAAGGGAGTGTATGCGATATCAAATGTTGAGTGTTACTCTTTTCATGCGATTTCAGCTTTTTGTATGTATTCTACATTTCAACAGGTTGTTGGTGAAGTTGAAGACAGAATTGCACGCCAAGTGTTCGATGAAATGCCTGAAGTGGGGGATTGTTTTGGACCCGATATTTTTGAGTTTGTTAAAAATGAAAGGGAATGTAATCTTAATTGTGGAGAGTTTATGAATTCTTGTAGGGAATTAGAAGGGGAGTACTTGGATTTACTTGTCAATGTTAGGAAGAAGCCATTGTTTGCTCTTGGTCCATTTCATATGTTGCAAGAATTACCCGAGTCATCAGGCAATAGGGATCGCCACGAGTGTCTTGAGTTTCTCGACGAGCAAGATTTTGATTCAGTAATGTTTGTTTCATTTGGAACGACTACTACATTGTCGCGAGAGCAAGTGAATAAGCTTGCGCTTGGCTTGGAAAGGAGCAACCATAAGTTCATTTGGGTGATAAGAGAAGCGGATAAAAAGATGGAGACGGAGAAATGTGGAGGGAAAGATTCGAACTTTGAATTGCCAGAAGGGTTTGAAGAAAGAGTGGAAGGAAGAGGAATGGTGATGAGGAATTGGGTGCCTCAATTGGAAATCTTGGGACATAAATCTACCGGAGGGTTCTTGAGTCACTGTGGATGGAATTCTTGTATGGAGAGCATTAGCATGGGAGTTCCGATAGCAACTTGGCCAATTCAAGTGGACCAACCGTATAACGCTGTTTTTGTAACCAACGTGCTGAAGATTGGAATCCCGGTTAGGAGTTGGGCTCGAAGGGAAGAATTGGTAACGGCAACAACTATTGAGAAAGCTGTCAGGACTTTGATGGGTACACCGGAAGGAGAAGAAATTCGACAGAGGGCAATCGAGTTGAGCAATAAGATCAAGAACTCTGTTAGCCATGGAGGACTTGCACAGAAGGAAAGGGAATCTTTCATTACTTGTTATTACCAAATAAATTTCACTCAATGAACATCAACATTTTGTATCAAGTATGTCATGAATAACTTTTTTTCAAGTGCCATGTTTCCTTTAAATTTTATGCATACCAAATTTCTGTCATGTTAGTCGTCAATAGACATAATACCTAAATGTGCCCTTTAACTTGGCCTCATTTCACATTTATGCATCCAACTTTGGGTGTGCAGAAGTAGACATTCAAACTTATATAAAGTTGAATAAGTAGACACATAAGTCCTATGCGGCATAAAACACGTAGGGCACCATGTAGGATGCGATTGCCATGTTGGATGCCACGTAAAATGTGTGTGTCTATTTGTGCACATCTAAAGTTGAAGGGCATAAATGTGAAATGATGCCAAGTTAAAGGGCATATTTATGTATTATGCCTTGTCAATATGCATTCAAACATAAGAAACAAAGGTGGCAAGTGTTTTATTATTAAGGGAAAAGGGTCAAAATTGAAAAGAATTACAAAACCAAATCTCTTTGGTGAAACTAGTAATATGAACAACAATCCATAAATATCAAGGGGGCTAGTGTTTTATTATTAGAGGCCATCTTGTGTCATATTTAACCTCATCATGTTGTTCGGACTCTCCAAAAATGTCATCTTGTGTGTGTCAAATCCTTCAAAAAGTAATGCAATATTGCAGGATCCGACATAGGTGCAACAACATTTTTGGAGAGTGAAACAACATAGAAAGTTATCCGGTAATGTAGGAGATGAAAGATTCCGTTTCTTCGCGTGCAGCTCCTCCATTGCCAACAAAGTTCGTGATCTTATTGCTCAAATCCACTGCTCTCTGCCTCATTTCTTCCCCTTCTGTCGAACCTATCAATGTCGAGACTACCTTGGAGACGAAGTTCCAAATCTCGGTTCACATCAGCAAAACAGAGGAAGTGTACTTGTATATTATGGGACGCGATGAAACGAGCAAGAACGAAGAGCTGATTGAGATGGCTGTAATCAGGAAACGGCACCATGGCCACAATCACTTCATTGATAGCAGCCATTTTTTAACGAGTAATTAATATACAGTCCAAAACAACTCTCCATTGTAGGAAGCTTGTCTTGCAGTTGCTGAAGCATTTTGTCATGATCATCATCAGTTATGTTAATACATTGTCCGAACAGAATATCTGGTAAAAGCTGGGATGGCATGGAAAATGTAGGACTCAACGTTTGTGAACGAAAGCCCTCCCCCCCTCACTACCACCACATAGAGTCCTCATTAGATTGGCATGAATTATGACTAATCAAGACTTTGGTGAATTGCCCCAGTGTTGTTTTTTCCAACAGAACTGCAATCAAAGGCAGATCATTATCAACGTCTCCAGTATCATCTATTTCAGAAGGCAGCTGAAGGTCATCGAAATGAATGTTGGAGAGACTTCAAGACCATCTTGGACGTGCTGCTTAAAATTGACTTTGATCAACAAGACAGTAAATGTACTGGTATTTTATGGGAGGCGATGAAGCAAGCAAGAACGAAGAGTTGATTGAGATGGCTGTACTCAAGAAATGGCACCATGGTCACACTCACTTCATTGTCTGATTGCAGTAGCCATTGGAATCGAAGGAGAAGAACTGAGGAGAAATGAATAACTTACCATAAGCTTAGGACTTAACAAGGTAAAATGCTACTCCCTCTTATAGTAACAAAAATATCAAAGCATGTGTAACTTTGGGATGATCCAAAAGTCTGTCTTTTTTTCTTAAAGTCATGTTTATGCATTATTCAGTGGCAGGATACCACAAGATTGAACTGCCACTCATGCCTCTCCCGCATCAAGTTGACTGTCCCGCCTTACGTAGTGTTACTCAGCCATCAACTTCTTCTTTAGGAAAAAAAGGATTCCAACAACAAAACTTTATATTCATAATGTTTGTACCAAATGCAGGCCATTGTACAGACAGTTCAGAATCAGGCCAATAAGGATACATCAGTGACTCAAGTTTCAGCTGGTGTTTCCTGGTATGCCTCACAAATCTACTTGTTTTGAACAATGAACAATATGTTTCATTTTTTTTTTGTAAGGACCAATAGGTTATTTTGCTCGGATTCTCCAAAAATGCTGCAACACCTGTGTTGGATCCTCCAAAAATTCACTACTTTTGGAGGATCCAACATACACCTGTCAATATCTTTGAAGAGTCTAAGCAGCATGGCAACAACAACATACCCGGTGTAATCCCACAAGTGGGGTCTGGGGAGGGTAAAGCGTACTCAGTCCTTGGGAGGTAGTGAGAGGCCGTTATCGATAGACCCTTGGCTCAAGGAAAATGGAAATATTAACCCCACTATCTCCATCAGTCTCCATTAGCAATCAAAGTAAGAGGAGATCATTTAGTACAAGGGATCAGCCCAATCTATGTTTTTTTAAGCTAATAATGTTGGTTTTTTAAAAGATGGGGCAGCAAAAAAGGATTGAAAATATCTCTCAATGGATTGAAATGACTTTCAATAATTTTATTAAGCATTGAAGGGCTTTAAATAGCCACCATAAATACATAATCTGCATAATTTGAAATTTTCAACAACTCAAACAACTTAACTAAAATTCAAATTCATCTGAAACTAAACAACTTATTTTGCGAATGCAGTAACTAAAAGCAAATTTCAACAGTGAAGTTATTCAATAATATGTGATATGAAAGATTCCATATCCTTGCGTGCACGTCCTCCGCTTCTAACAGAGTTTTTGATCTGTTTGCTCAATTCCACTGTCCTTTGCCTCATCTCTTCCCCTTCTATGGTACCCATCAATGTCTTGACAGATTTCTCAATGGTTGATGCTGTTATCAATTCATTCCGGTGAGACCAACTCTTGACAGAGATTCCAATCTTCAACAAATTGGTTAAAAATATAGCGTTAAATGGCTGATCGTAACTGATTGGCCATGTTGCTACAGGTACTCCCATGCTAATGCTCTCAATACATGAATTCCATCCACAGTGAGTCATAAACCCACCCGTAGATGGATGCCCCAAGATTTCCAACTGTGGTGCCCACTTTACCACTATTCCTCTTCCTTCCACTCTCTCTTCAAACCCTTCTGGTAATTCAATCTTTACGTCTTTCTCTTTAGGTTTCCCCGGATTATCTCCTTTTCTTAGTACCCAAATAAATATATGGTTGCTCTGTTCTAAACCCAGAGAGATCGCATTGATTTGCTCTTGTGATAATGTAGTGGTTGATCCAAATGAGACGAATATCACTGAGTTAGCATCTTGCTTGTCGAGAAATGCTAGACATTGATCATGACGAGTGATGTTGCTAGACGAATTAGAGTGTGATTCTAGCAACATATGAAATGGACCAAAGGCCCATAACGGCTTGCCTTTTGCTTTGGCAAGTAAATCTGGGTACTTACCTTCCATTTCTCTACACGAGTTTATGATTTCTCCGGAGTACTGGATATCCGTATCATCAAGCTCCATTTGAAAACAATATTTCTCATGTGGCTCCAACAATGGAAACTCATCCTGCATTTGCTTGATCAATTTGACATGATCATCGTCATCCTCAACTATGTCAGGAATAGTTTGTTTGAGGGAAGAATATCTGCTAAAAGTCGATCCGGTGTGGAACATATAAGACTTGACATTCAACAATGTATTTAGATCCATTACTTGTTCACTCATTATAAGGTCATGAATTATGACTAATTTTCTTGCCTTAGTAGAGAGTTGAACACATATTTCATTAATGGGCTTTGTGAGTTTTTCCAGAAACACTAGAATCGGAAGCTTTCCATTGCAATCATCTTTTTCTGTTGGAGAAGAAGGTCTCGAAAGGTTTTCGAAATGGATGTTTGAGGCCCCGAGACTACCTTGGAGACGAAGTTCCAAATCTTGGTTCACATCAGCAAAACAGAGGAAGTGTACTTGTATATTATGGGACGCGATGAAACGAGCAAGAACGAAGAGCTGATTGAGATGGCTGTAATCAGAAAATGGCACCATGGCTACAATCACTTCATTGGTAGCAGCCATAGCAACAATAGGAGAAAGAACTTTGAGAAAAATGAGTTCTGGACATACAAACACAGATGCACCACACTAATAAATACCAAAGAGAATATAGAAAAACAAATAAAACATTGGACCATTTATAACCATATATTGGAATTTTGAACATGTTTGTATTATGTTTAAGTTTAAACAGGGAAAAGGGTCGGAAGAACGACTCAACTTTGCTATTTAGAACCTCGATATGAAAGTGACTCATATATACCCTATTATTATTCAAATGACTCAGATATACCCTTTTTTCCTCCAACGAAATTAAAATTAAATTAAATTAATTACTCCCTCTATTTCAAATTAATTGAATTTTGAGGTGTTTCACACCCTTTAAGAAAAGAAGATTAAGACATGAACTTGGTATAACTTTACATTTTTACCCTTATTAATTATTGTCAAATTTATGATTAAAATAACTAAACATTAATTAATATCTAATTCCAATACTAACTAATGAAGGGTAAAATTGGAAGAACATTCTAAAAGTAGTCTAGAAAATTGAACAATTAAGTTAATTTGAAAAATGAAAAATATTTCAATAATTCAATTAATTTGAAATGGAGGGAGTAGGTGTAATTTGGTGTGTCCAGATACGTTTAGATACGTATGGATATATGTATCTCGGGATACATGGGGTCAAAATTAGGTGTAATTTGTTCTAGATACACTGTATCCAAGTAAATTCACATGTATTGAGATATAGAACAAATCTCGTTTGCCTCCTTCCCATTTTGCTCGCCACTCTCCTACATATATGGTATCCCACATACATATGAATCACACCAGAATACATACAAATACATTTATCTAGTTTGTATCTAGTGTGATTTGCATGTATCGGGGATACATAACGTATCTCGCTTTTCTCCCTCCCTATTTTAGTGTATCTAGTAGCAAAAATACATGTCTCTAGGTGTATCTTCCTCAATATAGGGTAGGAAACTCTTAATCAGTGATAAGATACGTAATATTTTAAAGGTATAGGTAATAATAGTATATATGGTAGTGGAGTATGTCTAATTACATAGTTTCTCCAATTAATTATGTATAACTTTCGGTCTTGAATAATAATTTGATGAATAAATAATTAATGTTGAAGGTAAAGCATGAAAAAAAAAATCTTGATATGTTAAAAATGATATCCCTCCGTTCAATTTTACTTGTTCACTTTGGACTTTGCATGTCCTTAAAAAATAATGATTAATATAAACATTTTACCACAATATCAATACTAATTGATGTATAATTTTAAATCTTGAAAAATAATTTGAAAAATAAGTTAATTAATGTTAAGCATATTTCGAATTATGCAAGGACTTAAAAACTTGTTTTTTAAATGGGAAGAATCGATGAATCAATTCATTATTCTATGAGTTTATAGTTTCACACCTACTTGCTTTTGTCAGATCTTTTTTATTTTTTTTTACCAATTTGCACTCGAGATCTATTGCTTTAATTAATTATTTTTAAACAAGTTGATTGTTTAAATATTTTACATGATCGATTAATCTAATACAACTTTAATTTTTTCTAAGTTTGTATTACCCCACCTAGAAGAGTTGGTGTCATATTAATTGATGAAAATGGCATTACATAATTAATTAATATGAATATATTTTGTTCATACAATTTAGATTAGCAACAACCAAAGAAGACAAGGATAAGGTTAAATGAATTTTGCACCTAGCATTATGTGATGGGTAGATATGGGAAGTTAGATATGTAAATAATATTTTTCATATATAAATTAATAATGATATGATTGATATAAAAAATAATCAAAGAACATATATTAAAGTCAAATAAGTAAGTAAATAAAATAATCAAACAAAACGTGCTTAAGAATAAAAAGGTCTCAAATCAAAATAACTGATGAGTTTGTGTGCACTTCATCTAATTGGTTGTTCGGTTTGTCATAATAAGTTGTTTGTTTATAAAAGGTTTAAGGAGTATTGTTGTTATTTTACATTTTTATCTCGGGATAAGTTATACTGGAATTAGTATTCCATGCATAAATAGGGATAACTTATCGCAATCATAATTATTAGTCCTGAAATAAGTTATTCTATACTTTGTAATCTAACAAAGAATTGAGGATATTAAAAACTTATCCCGAGATATAATTTTCTATATCCATCACACCAAATGACTCCGAACTTAATATCATCAATATGGCCTAAGGACAACTTCATTCTATTCTTCACTATGTTCTCCTTTTTTGTGTTGTCCACAGTTTCCAAAGAGAACAATATTTTCAGTGACAGAAGGATACCACAAGATTGAACTGCACTCATGCCTCTCGCGCATCAAGTTGACCGTCTCGCTTTACGTAGGTAGTGTCATTCAGCCATTAACTTCTTCTTTATATTCATTGTATTTGTACCAAATGCAGGCCATTGTACAGAGTTCAGAATCAGTCAAGTATGGATAAATCAGTGACTCAAGTCTGAAGTCTCAGCAGGTGTTTCCTGGTATGCCTCACTAATCTACTTGTTTTGAACAATGAACAATATGTTTCATTTTGTAACCTACGTGTATTATGTCATATAGGATACGTGTGTGTAATTGTTCAATTTTATACAAGTTTAACTGTCTACTTGTGCATACCTAAATTTGGAGGGCATAGTTGTCTGCTTAAGCTAAGTTAAGGATCATGTTTATGTATTATGTCTTTTTTCTTTGTAAGAACCAATAGGCTATGTTGCTCAGACTCTCCAAAGTTGATGCAACACCTGTGTTAGATCCTCCAAAAATTCACTACTTTTGGAGGATCCAACACACACTTGTCGAGATCTTTGAAGAGTTTGAGCAGTATATCAACAATAACATACTCAGTGTAATCCCACAAAGTAGGGTTTGGAGATAGGGTAAAGAGTATTAAGTCCTTGGGAGGTAGTTAGAAGCCATTTCCGATAGACCCTTGGCTCAAGGAAAATGGAAATATTAACCTCACTAACTTCATCAATCTCCATTAGCAAACAAAGCAATAGGAGATCATTTAGTACAAGGGATCAAGCCAATCTATGGTTTTTAAAGCTAATAATGTTGGTTTTTTAAAAGATAGGGCAGCAAAAAAGGATTGTAATGACTTTCAATAATTTTATTAAAGCATTGATGGACTTACAATAGCCATCATAAACACATAATCTGCATAATCTGAAATTTAAAACAACCTAAAATATCTGAACAACTCAAACTAAAGAACTTATTGTGCTAAAAACTACTGCATAACAACGTAACTAAAAGCAAATTTCAACAGTGAAGTTATTCAATAATATGTGATATGAACGATTCCATTGCCTTGCGTGCAAGTCCTCCGCAGCAAACAGAGTTTTTGATCTTTATGCTTAATTCCACTGCCCTTTGCCTCATTTCTTCCCCTTCTATGGTACCCATCAATGTCTTGACAGATTTCTCAATGGTTGATGCTTTTATCAATTCATCCCGGTGAGACCAACGCTTTACAGAGATTCCAATCTTCAACAAATTGGTTACAAGTATAGCGTTAAATGGCTGATCGAAACTGATTGGCCATGTTGCTATAGGTACTCCCATGCTAATGCTCTCGATACATGAATTCCATCCACAGTGACTCATAAACCCACCCGTAGATGAATGCCCCAAGATTTCCAACTGTGGTGCCCAATTAACCATTATTCCTCTTCCTTCCACTCTCTCTTCAAACCCTTCGGGTAATTCAATCTTTACGTCTTTCTCTTTAAGTTTCTCTGCATTATCTCCTTTTCTTAGTACCCAAATAAATCCATGGTTGCTCTGTTCTAAACCCAGAGCGATCTCATTGACTTGCTCTTGTGATAATGTAGTGGTTGATCCAAACGAGACGAATATCACTGAGTTAACATCTTGTTTGTCGAGAAATTCTAGGCATTGATCATGACGAGTGATGTTGCTAGACGAATAAGCGTGTGATTCTAGCAACATATGAAATGGACCAAAAGCCCATAACGGCTTGTCTTTTGCTTTGGCAAGTAACTCTGGGTACCTACCTTCCACTTCTTTACACGAGTTTATGATTTCTCCTGAGTAGTGAATATCAGTATCATCAAACTCCATTTTAAAACAGAATTTCTCATGTGGCTCCAACAATGGAAACTCATCCTGCATTTTCTTGATTAATTTTTCATGATCATCGTCATCGTCAACTATGTCAGGAATAGTTTGTTTGAGGGAAGAATATCTGCTAAAAGTCGATCCGGTGTGGAAGATATAAGATTTGACATTCAACAATGCATTTACTTCCAATATTTGTTCACTCATTATAAGGTCATGAATTATGACTAATCTTTTTGCATTAGTTGAGAGTTTAAAACATATTTCATAAATGGAGTTGTTGAGTTTTTCCAGGAACATTAGAATCGGAGGCTCTCCATCGCGAACATCTTTATCTGTTGGAGAAGAAGGTCTCAACAGGTTTTCAAAATGAATGTTTGAGGCCCTTACATCATCTTGAACGCGAAGTTTCAAATCTCTGTTCACATCAGCAAAGCAGAGGAAGTGTACTTGTATATTATGAGACGCGATGAATCGAGCAAGAACGAAGAGCTGATTGAGATGGCTGTAATCAGGAAATGGCACCATGGCCACAATCACTTCATTGATAGCAGCCATTGCAACAAAAAGAGAACAACTTTGTGAAAATTGAGTTTTGGAAAGGACAATATAGAAAAAAAAGACTATGGTAAATTTATAACCATTGGAATTTTTTTACACATTTTGCAAAGTTTTGTTTAATTCATAAATACGTGTAATTTCATTTTCAACTGAGATCACCCTTTGATGGAAAATACATATTATTTTATTAGTTGGAATGACCTTTTCTAACTTTCAATTTTATTAATTATTTTTAAATAGGTTAATTGTATAGATATTTACGTTCGTATTATCCCACCTAAAAAAGTTGATACCACATTGATCGATCGATAAAAATGACTTTACACGCTTCTTAAAAAATACAGTAATTAATATGAATGATTTTTGTACCGACAACTTAGCTTAGGACCAACCAACGAAGATAAGGTATACAATGAATTTTAAACCTAACTATATGATGCACCATGCCACTCTTTTCATGAACATTTATAATAAAAGATATGCTGTGATATGTAGATCTAGGATAAGTTAATTAAATATTATCTTCGTTTTATATTACTTAATTTATATAAATAATATTTTCATATATAAATAAATAATAATACTTTTCTTTTGAACCAGGGGTCTGTCAGAAATATCTTTTCTGCTTCATAAAGGTGGGGTAATGTGTGCCTTTTTTCAGACGCTACTTGTAAAATTACAATGAGTATGTTGTTGTAATCAAAATTTGTGATGTTAAGTGTTCCATAATGAGCAAAATGCGTGATGTATGTGTTAAGTGCGTGTAGTGATTTTAAACCTTGCAAGGACTTAAAACTTGTTATTTAAGTGGAAAGGGTGGTGGGGTCGACTCATTATTCGTTGAGCTTCTAGCTCCGCACCTACCAACCTTTGCGGAATTCTTTTGGAGGACAAACCGTCTTTAATCCTCGAGAGTAGTATATAAGAATCTTGTTCAATCCCTAAACACGTGCAATTCTATTTTCAATTGAGATTACCTTTTGATGCAAAAAATATTTTTGTTGATGAGAGAAACGAGACTGAGATAGTTTGGACATGTGAATAAGAGGTGTGTGGATCATGTACTACTAAGGAGGTGTAAATATTACTCCTCCGTTCTATTTTATGTGACATCGTTTAATTTGGCACGGTGTTTAAGAAAAAAATAAAGACTTTTGAAACTTGTGGTCGAAAACAATCCATAGATATTTGTGTGGTTGAAAGTTATTTCATTAAGGATAAGAAGGATATTTTAAAGTTGAATTATTTTTAATTATAGTAAGATAACAGTTTTTTGGAATGGACAAAAAATAAAAAGGTGCCACGTAAAATGGGACGGAGGAAGTGGTTGACTTAGTTAGCCCCTCATCCTAAATCAATACTCTACACGTTGGAATATAATAACTATAGCCACCCCCACCAAATTCTAATAGCCAAAACCCCACATTTCTTGTCTGTATTAAATTAACGTAGAATGATAAATACTAATAGTTATTATAATTTTAATAACCAAAACCCCACATATCTTGTCTGCATTAAAAAATAGAATGATAAATACTAATAATTGTTATAATTCTAACAACCAAAACCCCATATTTTCTTGTCTGCATTAACATAGAATAATAAATACTAATAATTGTATACCAACATGGTTGTGGTGCACTGGTGGGAGTGCTTCACCCTTAACCAGAGATCTCGGGTTCGAGCCCTGGGTATGGAGAAAATCTGGTTGGGAGCGCCACCCCCGAATGGGCCCTGCAGAGCGCGATCCGGATTTGGTTGGAGCCCCAATATGGGCTCCAGACACCGGGTGGGAAAATGACTATAATTAATGACAAAGTAAATTAAGAACTAAGTGTAAAATTATACATTAATTTTATAAAGTGGACAAATATTATATTAAAATAGTATAGTGGACAATTATGATTGAACGGAGGGAGTATAAGGTTTAACTTTTTTTATATACTTGCAATGTAGAGAATCTTTACACTATTACAATAAAGATCATTGAAAAGATAACTAAAACTATTTACAATAATAAGTAAAATTAATAACCTGAAAAAAAAGATAAGGTAGACAACATATTACAACAAATTAAATTGTATTAATTGTGTAAAAACTTAATTAGCTATCATAAGTTAAATATTATTTAAATTAACATTTAAAGAGACAAAGAAATATGAAAATGAAGAGTACTAACAACAAAATTTTCTCTATCTCCTTATGTTGAGAGCTTAACAAACCCTAAACTAAAGGAGCTTAATTTGAATTATGAGCTACCTTGCAATTTATTTATTTGTCTTTTGCTTCTTGTATCTTTATATCTTTGGTATCTTTGGTGTTTTTTGATAAATAATAGTTCAGGTAGAAAACTCGCACATTTGATAGTTCAACTATGAAATTTGAAGAAATTTTTTTCATAGATACTTTAGATGTATTTTTGACTCTTTCATTTTATCTAAAATGAAAATCATCAATCTTCGTAACTTGCTTAGTTTCATTTTTAAGAAGTAATTAAACAAAGACAAGACATGTAGGAGGAAATTCAGATTATGGGAAGTTAACATGGCAAACACAACAATCAACAACAACTCCACTAATGAATAAGTTAATGAACAAGTAATTAACAAGTCATATAGGCTATATCACTAGTTAGACAAATTAATGACATGATTAATTAATTAATTTGTACTGTTAATTTGCTAATTTTGCGAAACAGCCTTGTTTATTGCACCATTATGCTTTAATCAAGATGTTATCTTGGAGATTGAAAACTTTACATCAAAGTAAAAACAAGAAAATCCTCTTTTGTAATTAGTCCACTCTAATTACTTCATCCGTCTACTTTTAACTGTCATGGTTTTCTTTTTTAGAATCAAACGATAAGAACTTTGACTAACATTTTACGATATATTTTTTCATCATATTAATATGCCAAATATTGCAATTTATATAACTTTTCGTATAGTTTTTGAATATCTAAATTTTTTGTTTAAAATTCGAATTAATGTTATCTAATTTTAATTTGAAAATTAGTCAAATTAACTTTCGAAAAGTGCAATATATGATTAAAAGTGGATGAAGGGAGTACTTTTTTATTATTATTTTCCCTCAGCTACTATTTAAAATGAAAGAAAAATCATTGGTGTTCTCCCTTGATATTAATTTGATGATTTTATGTTAGATTGAATCATGAATTATGATTATGATCTCTTGAGTCATTTCTATCAAGTAAATAAATATTATTTTTGACTATGAATTAATATTAATTATTCCATCTTTTATTCTACATAAAATAATATATAAATTTTCTCGACTTATTACATATATTAATTCAGTAGAGTTTTATATTACAAACTAGACACAATATTAATTTACATGAAAAACTTTGCTTCTGATCAATTATCAATATTTAATATTACATATATATAATTTAATATCAACATAGCTCACCGCTAAATCAGCTATTGAGGCACACAAGGGCAGATCTCTGTGATTTGTTGAGTTAAAATAAAATAAAAAATAGGTGTAATTAAATTGACTTCTCTACATGGTGAGGCTCTAATTTCTACATCATTTTTAACTTTCTTCCTAATATACTATTATCATAGTGGTGCAACTTGTAAGGTAAAATATAATAAAAAGGACAAGCATCAAATCAACTTTAGATTAGTGAGTTAAAATTCAAAAAACTTCAAAGACATACAAGTCTAAGGGCAGATGCAGAGTATTCAAATTGAGTTAATCTGAATTCAATATTTTCAATATTATATACGTAAATCTTTTGAAATGTGTCAAATCAATGCTAAAAGCCATAATTATTAAAACCGTAAAAATAAAATATTGGATTTGTCTATATACAAGTCTAGCCCCTCACACTAAACCAAAATTCTACACGTTAGAATATAGCCCCTCATTTATTGGCTGCATTAACATGTGGAAATAACTACAACCGTCCAAATTCTAATAAACAATTTTCTTTGTTACATTGACATGTTTTCTAATAATTATAACCCTCCAATACACACGAAAAGTTTTTATGTTTAGCTTTTTAGTAATTGCACTATTAAATTTAGGCTTTGGGTTACATTTGGACTTAAGTCATGTATATTGTGGCTTAATTTTTTGGGCAAATTACATAAATCACATACTTTTAAGGCAAAATTACAATTTATCCCTTAAAAGTTTATAATTACAGAAATCCCTCAAAACGGATACAATAATATAAGCGCTGATACATTAATATGATGCGCGAGATACATTAATCGTTAAGTAAGTTACATTACATTTTATACATGATACACTAATCTGATGTACATTTTATACATGATACACTATCTGATGCGCGAGATACACTAATCTAATGCGCGAAAATGAGGGATTTTGGAGATTTGTAAAACTTATAGGGGATAATGGTAATAGGTAAACTAAAAGGTGGGATTTCTGTAATTTTTCCTAATTTTTTTCAATAAATGGGCACGGCCCAATGCTTTTGATTAAAAGAAAAAAAGACATGAAAAATTAATAAAGTCGTGTAATGTCTAAAAGTTGGCTCGTAAATGTGAAAATACGACTTAAAAATGATGGGACTATATGTAATGTTTCTCCAACTCATTAGGGAGGTCCTCATAAAGTTTTTTCAGGAAAAAATTTTGGTTGCCCAAGATGCCAGATCCAGGGACTAATACACAAGAAAAATCAAGAAAGCTGCGCAATTTCTAAAAGTTGGCTCGTAAATGTGAAAATAAGACTTAAAATGGTGGGACTATACGTAATGTTCCCCCAACTCATTACAGAGGTCCTCATAAAGCTTTTCCAGAAAAAAACTTTCGGGTGCTTCAAGGTGCCAGATCCATGGGCTAATACACGCGAAAAATCAAGAAAATCACGTAATTCCTAAAAGTTGACTCATAGATGTGAAAATATGCCTTAAAAATGGTGGGACTATATGAAATGTTCCTCTAACTCATTACAGATCAGAGGTTCTCATAAAGTTTTTTCAGAAATTTTTTTTGGGTGCCCAAGGCACGCTAATACACACGAAAAAACCAAGATAGCTGCATAATTCCTAAAATTTGGCTCGTAAATGCGAAAATATGCCTTAAAATAGTGGGACTATTCGTAATGTTCCCCCAACTCATTACGAAGATCCTCATAAAAAAAATATTGGATGCCCAAGGCGTCAAATCCATAGGCTAATACACACGAAAAACCAAGAAAATCGCATAATCCCTAAATTTTGGCTTGTAAATGTGAAAATATGTCTTAAAAGGGTGGAACTATATGTGATGCTCCCCCAACTCATTACGGAGGTCCTCATAAAGTTTTTTCAAAAAAAACTTTTGAGTGCTTCAAGGCGTCAAATCCATGGCCTAATACATGTGAAAACCAAGAAAATCCCGTAATTCTTAAAAGCTGGTTCATAGATTTGAAAATATATCTTAAAAATTGTGGGACTATACGAAATGCTCCTTATAAAGTTTTTTCAGAAAAAAATTCCGGGTGCCAAAGGCCCCAGATCCATGGGCTAATACGTACTAAAAAATAAGAAAGATGCGTAGTTCCTAAAAATTGGCTTGTGAATGCAAAAATACGCTTTAATAAAATGGTAAGACTATACTTAATGCTCCCCCAACTCATTATGGATGTCCTCATAAAGTTTTTTTAGAAAAAAAAAATCAGGTGCCTAAGGCGCAAGATCCATGACTAATACACACGAAAAACCAAGAAAGTCCCGCAATTCCTAAAAGATGGCTCATAATTACAAAAAATTTCCTTAAAAATGTCGGACTATACTAATGCTCCCCCAACTCATTACGGATGTCCTCATAAAGTTTTTTCAGAAAAAAAATTCGGATTCTCCAAGGCATCAGATCTATGGGTATAGAGACATGAAAAACTAAGAAAGTCGCGTCATGGGCTAATACGCACAAAAAACCAAGAAAGTCGCGTAATTCCTAAAAGTTGGCTCATAAATGCGAAAATATGCCTTAAAAATGGCGAGACTATAAGTAATGTTCCAATAATCATTACGGAGGTACTCATAAAAAAAAATTAGAATTTTTTTTGGGTGCCCCAAGAGGCCAGATCCACGGGGTAATACACTCGAAAACCAAAAAAGTCGCGTAATTTCTAATTGTTGGCTCGTAAATGTGAAAATATATCTTAAAAAAAATGGTTTGACTATATATACGTAATGCTCTCCCAATTCATTATGGAGGTCCTCATAAAGTTTTTTCAGAAAATATTTTGGGTGCCCAAGGCGCCATGCCAGATTCATGGGCTAATACACATGAAAAACTAAGAAAACCGCGTAATTTCTAAAAGTTGGCTCGTAAATGTGAAAATATGCCTTAAAAATGGTGGGACTATACGTAATGCTCCCCCAACTCATTGTGGAGGTCCTCATAAAGTTGTCTTAAAATATTTTTGAGTGGCCAAGGCACCAGATCTATGGGTTAATACATACGAAAAACCAAGAAAATCGCGTAATTCCTAAAAGTAGGCTCGTAAATGTGAAAATATGTCTTAAAATGGTGGAACTATACATAATGATACCCCAACTCATTAGAGAAGGTCTTCATAAAGTTTTGTCAGAAATTTTTTTGGTTGCCTAAGGTGCCAGATCCATGAGCTAATACACACGAAAAACCAAGAAAATCGCATAATTCCTAAAAGTTGCCTCGTAAATGTGAAAATATGCCTTAAAATGGTGGGACTATACGTAATGCTCTCCCAACTCATTTCGAAGGTCCTCATATTATTTTTTCAGAATTTATTTTTACAGGTGCCTTAAGGTGCCAGATCGATGGGCTAATACACACGAAAATTATGAAAGTAGCATAATTTCTAAAATTTTGCTCATAAATACGAAAATATGCCTTAAAATGGTGAGACTATACGTAATGCTCCCCCAACTCATCACAGAGGTCCTCATAAAGTTTTTACAGAAAAAAATTATGGGTGCCTAAGGTTCTAGATCCATAGGCTAATAGTTGGCTCGTAAATGAGAAAATATGCCTTAAAATGGTAGGACTATACATACTTCTCCTTTAACTCATTACAAAGGTCCTCATATAGTTTTTTCAATTAATTTTTTTTGGTGCCCCACGGGACCAGATCCATGGGCTAATACACACAAAAAACTAAGAAAGTCGTGTAATATCTAAAAGTTGGCTCGTAAATGCAAAAATATGCCTTAAAATGGTGGGATTATACGTAATTCTCCCCCAGCTCATTATGGAGGTCCTCACAAAATTTTTAGAAAAAACATTTGGGTGCCCCTTAGGCGCCAGATTCATGAGCTAATACGTATGAAAAAAAATCAAGAAAGTCGCGTGATTCCTAAAAAGGTTAGCTCGTATATGCGAAAATATGTCTTAAAAATAACTCATTATGGAGGTCCTCATAAAGTTTTTTCTTAATTTTTTTTTGAGTGCCCTAAGACGCCAGATTCAGGGCTAATACACACAAAAACTCTATTTGTGGAATCACATTGAGTATGTTTTTGTAATCAAATTATGTGATGCTAAGTGTTCCACTCTGAGTAAGACGAGTGATGTATGTGTTAAGTGCATGTAATGATTTCGAACATTGCAAGGACTTTAAGCTTGTTATTTAAGTGAAAAGGTTTGAGGGGTCGACTCATTATTCGTTGAGTTTCTAGCTCCGCACCTACCTGCCTTTGCGAATTTCTTTTAGATGGCAAATCGTCGTAATACTCGAGAGTAGTATATCAGAATCTTTTTGAATTCTTAAACACATGTAATTCATTTTCAACTGAGATCACCTTTTGATGCAAAATATATTTTTGTTGATGAGAGAAGCAAGATTGAGATAGTTTGGACATGTGAATATGATGTGTGTGGAATATGGATGCACCACTAAGGAGTTGTAATATGTTGGCTATTGTAGGTTTTAGAAGAGGTAGAAGTACGCCGAAGAAACACCGCGGGAGGTGATTTGACAGAACATGATATATTTTCATCTTACTGACAATAGGACCATAGATAGAGTGACATAAAGGTCGAGGATTAGGGTAGAAGAGAAGTAAAATAGTTGAGTGTTGTCATACTTTTTATGTGGGATAGGCAAGGAGTCAGTCCCTTCTTCTAATCTTCTCTTTATTCAATGTAGTATTGTTTCTTATTAGCTTAGTATTTTATTCTTCACTTATCACAACTACTTGTTGCTTCATTTGCTCTTTGTATCTTGTCATTTTGTAATTGTTGTTTTCCTTTTTATCGTTTTGTTGACACTTTTTTAAGACGGGATCTATCGAAACCATTTTATCTACCCCACCAAGGTAGGGTTAGTGTCTGCGTACATCCTTCTCTCCTAGATCTCACTTGTGGAATTACACAAGATATGTTATTATATTATTGTTGTTGGGACGACCCTTTCTAACTTCCAATTTTCATTCGGTGTCCGTTGCTTTAGCTAATTATCTTTTAAATAACTTATTACCAATATGGGATGGTTGGGATTTCTTCACCCTTAAATCGAGATCACGGGTTTGAACCCTGGATATAGAAAAAATCGGATTGGGGCTGTCGCCCCCAAAATGTGCCTTACAATGTGCGATTCAGATATAGTTGAACTCCAATGCGGATACCGAACATCATATGGAAAGTCAAAAGGAAAATCTTTTAAATAACTTAATTATATAAATATTTTTCACACGATCGATCGATCTATGTAACTTAAACTCTTTCTACATTTGTATTTTCCCACCTAAAAGAGTTAATGCCACATTCATTTGATGAAAGGGATGAGCTATTCTTATCCTCATTTTGATCTTCATCGAATCATCCTTGTACGTTGAGGTTTAATCATTTGTTATTTGAAATTCATTGGTTCGATTACTTCGACCTAACAATTAGTCTAAAAATAAAACAAGTGATATCGCGATGGTTTTCTTGTCTTTCTTCTTAGTTGTGTGTCTAAATGACACCCCTATGAAGTTATTTGATAATACAGGAAATGAAAGATTCAATTTCCTTGCGTGCAGCTCCTCCGCGGCTAACAGAATTCTTAATCTTATTGCTCAACTCTACTGCCCTTTGCCTCATTTCAATCCCTTCTGTCGTTCCCATCAACTTGTTGACAGCTTTCTGAATGGTTGATGCTGTCACCAATTCCTCTCGACGTGCCCAACTCCTAACAGATGTTGCAATCTTCAGCAAGTTGGTTACAAAAACAGCGTTAAATGGTTGATCGTAATTGTTTGGCCAAGCTGCTAAAGGCACTCCCATGCTAATGCTCTCGAGACAAGAATTCCATCCACAGTGACTCAAAAACCCACCTGTCGATGAATGTCCCAAGATTTCCAATTGTGGTGCCCAATTTTTCACCACTAGTCCTCTTCCTTCCACTCTTTCTTCAAACCCTTTTGGCAATTCAATCTTCTCATCATTCTCTTCAATTCTTTCAGTTTCCATCTTTTTATCTGCTTGTCTTAGTACCCAAATGAAGTTATGATTGCTCTGTTCTAAACCAAGTGCGAGCTCATTGACTTGCTCTTGTGTTAATGTAGTGGTTGTTCCAAACGAGACGAATATTACTGAGTTAACGTCTTGCTTGTCTAGAAATTCTAGACATTCATGCTTCGTAATGTTGCTAGAGTCGCGTGATTCTAGCAACATATGAAATGGACCAACTGCCCAATACTGCTTGTCTTTTGTATGTGCAAGTAAATCCAGGTACTTACTTTCGACTTCTCTGCACGAGTTCATGATTTCTCCTGAGTTGAGCTTCCATTCATATTGTTTTCTAACGAGTGCTGCTGCATATGGTCCACTACAGCTCTCCAACAACGGAAAGTCATCGTGTATTTGTTTGATCATTTTTTGATGATCATCATCGTCGTCATCAACTAAATGATCAATACTTTGTCGGAGCCTAGAGTATCTTGCAAAAGCTGAAATGGCGTGGAACATATAAGACTCCACGTTCGGGATCAATGAATGAACATCCCTTACATGGTCCCTCATTATGGAATCATGAATTATAACCAATCTCTTCGCATTGGTAGAGATATCAATGCACGTTCTTCTAATGGGCTCGACGAGCTTTCTTATAAGTATAGCAATCGAAGGCAAACCATTGCCAGCATCAAGAGAAGAAGGTACTAAAAGATCATGAAAATGGATGTTTGAGGCACATAGACCACCTTGGACGCGAAGTTTCAAATCTTGGTTCCGATCAGCAAGGCAGATGAAGTGTACTCGTATATTATGGGAAGCGATGAAACGAGCAAGAACGAAAAGTTGATTGAGATGGCTAAAATCAGGAAATGGCACCATGGCTACAATCACTTCATCAAGGTGAACAACATTGTTTGATGAGTTTGTAGACATTGGAAGAAAAAAAGAGAGAAGAACTGAGAAATGAATAACTTACAATCTGTTTGACAGTTGTGTATTATAAAGAGAGTTATAAAGACTTTTGAATCTCGTGATATTAAATATGTCATACGTGATGTTGGATTTATAGAAGGAAAGTAAGTCACATAAATTGAAAGGAATCAGAGAAAAAAAGTCACTTAATAGACTTTACTCTATTAATTTAAAACTTTCCATAGAGTTGGGTACACAATTCAATTACCTATCAAGGAGTGGGCACACAATTCTATGGCCTATAAAGGAGATAAAAAATGTGTTATATTCAAGTCTCCTCAAGCCTATTGGCAAAAAATAAATACATAGTTAAGCTATGTTGCTTGGATTCTGCAAAAATGACGTGTTTTGAAGGATCCGACACACACACTTGGAGGAATTTTTGAAGGATCCGAACAACAACTATTTTGAGTGTAGAATCAAGGAATTTCATCATGAATGACATAAGAAATAGGAGACTAATTAACCATTAGTATCAAAAACATACTTTTTTATAGTCATTATTGATTAAAAGTTTTAATTATACAAAACTTGGAAACCTGATAACAAGATAAAAGATCTTTTCTTGGTTGATATGGTCAATTGTTGCAGATTCTTGAAATACAAACTTTTACAAGCCACTAATAATCAATTTTATAATTGAATCGTACTACGGGACCATTTTCGTAAAAAGGCCAAAAGTACTACTGCTCAACTCAGGGGCGGAGCTAGGTGGGAGCAAGGGGGTTCATCCAAATCCCGTTCAGCTGAAAGTTACATGGTATATACAAGAACAAAATTATATTTTATGTATATACAGTATATGTTGAATCCCCTTAGCTTCTTCGTGTAATTACTACTTTATTAGTGAAAATCTTGGCTCGGACACTGTCTCAACTCAAAAGCCATAATAAGCAAAACTTTCAACATCTTGAACTTGCAAGCTTTTTGATAGCTGGATCAAAGCCAAAAGCAAGCCATCACCTGTCCACCAAATTAATGCACTGTCAAATTTTATATACTTATTGCCTATGTTGCTCGGACTCGTCAAAATTGTCAACTTGTGCATGTAGGATCCTCCAAAAGTAGTGCATTTCGAGGATATTGAATAGGTCAGATCCTCCAAAAGCAGTGCATTTCTGGAGGATACTGATCAGGGGTGCCACAACATTTTGGAGAGTTTGAGCAACATGGCTTATCGCGAGCACAATATTTTTTTTATAGCAACACAAAAGCACATACAGAGCAGTTAAAGAGAGTACCTCTGTTAGAGAAACTACAGATGGCTCATTTCTTGGATGGGACTTGATATTTTTCCAAGTTTTAATGTCAGATTGCATCAAATTTAGTTGCTCCTTGATCTCATATAACAACGTTAGCTCTTCGTGTCTGTTAGATTCTTGCCTCGTACGTTGTCTCTCAACTTCAGCTATCTCAAACGTCGTCCTATTGACAGGACAGATCTCTGCTGTTTCTGAAGAACTAGTGGTAGGAGAAGCAGCTTCACCTACTCTATGTAACTTGTTCTCATTCTGCATAGGTACTAAATTAAGTTGCTCCTTAATGTCATGTAACAACATTAGCTCTTTGTGTCTCTCTGTCTCTTGCCTCGTACCATGTCTCTCGACTTCAGCTATCTCAAACTTCTTATTGACACGACGAATCTTTGCTGTTTCTGAAGCATTAGTCATTGGACAATTTTTCAAATGCTTTATAGGTACTAAATTTAGTTGCTCTTTAATGCCATGTAACAACATTAGCTCTTTGTGTCTGTCGGGTTCTTGCCTCGTACCTTGTCTCTCGACTTCAGCTTTCTTAAACGTGGTCTTATTGACATGACGAATCTCTTCTGTTTCTGAAGCACTAGTCATTGGACAAATTTTCAAATGCTTTATAGGTGTTAAATTTAGTTTCTCCTTAATGTCATGTAACAACATTAGCTCTTCGTGTCTCTCGGGTTCTTGCCTCATACCTTGTCTCTCAACTTCAGCGATCTCAAACGTCGTCCTATTGATATGACGAATCTCTGCTGTTTCTGAACCACTAGTTGTAGGAAAAATATCCAAATGCTGCATAGGTACTAAATATTTCTTATGCCAATCAGTTTCATCTTTAACAAGCTGTTTTTGAGCCTCCTTTCGGACAACAAAATCTTCGTCTTTAATGGCTCGAGGGACTTCAAAGACATCAAGAACTTTCGGAGGAGAAGAAGATCGACTAGCAGCAACTTCGTTAGCTGATTTATTCCATCGATGCTGAACGAGGTACATTTCTTTAAATTGCTCCAAGAAATTGTTACAAGAGCTTCTTTTAGAAACTGGTAAACTAGACAATTTCGCATAGTTAGCACCAGCAATCTGTTTCACTCTTTCTTCCAACTTTTCGATCTGCTCACAGTACACACTTATACTCCCAGCCGTTGGAACATCATTCAAATCGCGCTTTGGACTGATCTTTTCGTCTTTAAGAACATCCTTTTTCATATTAGCATATTTCAATGGGATATTCGGAGTGGATTTACACCTCCCAATAGACTGAACAATCATTTTTCCTTCTAAATCCTCGAGATATTCGAGATCACTATCATCATCATAGCCCATACTCACAAGCTTATTTCGATAAACTTGTGCATGATGATCCAATTCAGTTATCTCCATCTGTTTTTGATCAATAAGTTCTTGTAAAACAGATAATGATTCTTCAGCATGACTCATTTTTTCTTCTACAAATCTCTTGTACTGTTCTGCTTCCATTTCCTCTGCAGCCTTTTCACCTTGTAGACGTAAAATCATCGATAACGCCTCAGTTGCTGCACTAGATGAGGCTTCACTTTCTTCATCCAACTCATTGTACAACTTCTCTATAAGTTGTTCTTGAACACAAAGCATTTCTTGTAACGATTCTACGTCGAATCGAGACATTGTCTTGCCAATATCAGCCATCAAACATAACAAAAAAGGAAGAAAAAAACAATCTTGTTTATATCTCAAACAGGAGATGCAAAAAAAAAAAGTAATCAAATGAACACCTTTCGTCGAAAAATTATCTATGTATATAGGTCAAAAAAACACCGTTAACGAAATTTCTGATTTCACTACTGGCTAATTGATAATAGTACTATATGAATCACCTAAAGCTCCAAAGATTCAATTTTGATCAACCTATTGCACATCCAACAAGAAATTATCTAAAAATTTACATTTACATCTAGACAAAAAAAAAACAAATTCCAAATTTATTATTTTCAGGTATGAAGAAACGTCAAATATTTAAATTTATTTTCTAAGGAATCACAAAATTAACAAGAAAAAAAAAGTTATTTAAGATAAAAAGATATGTTATTGTTGATGAAGGATCAATGAAAATAGAAAAATCTCCACTAGAGGAAGATAATCAAATAGGCAAAGATAATATAAATTGATTTTCTTTCCTCTAGGGAGATTTTTCAGATCAAAAAAAATTTTGATTTTTTTTTTATTATAATTTTTTCATGACAGTTTTGTTTTTGATTTAATTTGTGTTTTACAAAATGAAAAGTAAAACAAATCCTCTGTGAACCCGCATTTAGTGTTTACATCAAATTAAGTGATTTAATTATTAAGTGCGAATAAGTTTTTTTTTCTTGTCTCTTCCAAATCCATATCTTAATAGATTTGGGCAAATATATCATGACCTTCAACACTATGTTGTTGGATCTTTAAAAAAAATGACGTGTGTCAGATACTCTAAAAGTAACGCATTTGGGAGAATCCGACACGTATGCGATAACAATTTTGAAGAGTCTAAGCAATATAACTTAAACCGGTTGGATATGGAAGAAAAATACTTATTTTATTTTCCAATAATAAAGAAATTGTATTAATATGGAAGAATACATAAAGAAGAGGACTATGTCTCCAAATTTAGAAAATTCTCTTTCTTTTCAGAACGGACTAAAAAGGAAACATTGTCACATAAACAGGAACAAATAGAGTATCTTTTGCTCTTAGTTTTCATATGTGTCTGATATCTATTTTGGAGCCTGATTAATACAGATTCACACCAGAAAAGCCTCACAATTTTGAGTAAAACGCTCTTTAATTATCAGAGGCGACTCCATTCTCAGAACTCGAACAAAGAGAGTATCTCTTTGCTTAAACACAAACTCACTTGGATGGATAATATAATATATACTAATTTAGAAATTAGCATACAAACTTAACCAACATATATTTATATGGACTAATTTCTCTTGTAACAAAAGGATTTAGTTCCAAATAAAGGAAAAGACATTTGAACTTTTTTGACAAAATACTTAACTTCATTGAAGATGATAACCTCTTTGGAGAAATTGATGATGTCTCATTAACTTCTTTATCATCTTCTTTGATTGTCTCCAACATCTTTGATGCTCTATTTCTCATAATATCTACAAATTGTGGTGGTGCTGCTTCACTAACAAACCTTGCGATACGAGCATTCGACATTTTTAGTAGAGTGTTAATTAAGTGAGACGTCGATTGAAGAAAATGTTGAATTCAAGATAGTAAGTGAAAGTGGTGTTTGAAGAGAAATTGGTTGTTAATGACCTAAGAAATACACATAGTGTGGAACTTATATATATATATATATAATATAATATTAGTCTAGTTAAGAGCTACATGATTATATACGAGTTTCATATCTAGACTATCGAGTGTTCACA
>JAJOOO010011368.1:0-45506 GCA_029582685.1 Solanum piurae
CTTTAAACAAATTTGATAGAAAATATGTAACTAAATACTAATAACTTACACATAAAATATAAATGTGCACTTATTAAGGCCATAAAATAAATTTATTAATGTGATTGAAATTTTACCTTAAACCAAGGCCAAAATCGAGTATTATGTCGAATTTTGGAATGTACACCAATCATATTTTTTTATTGTATAAATGTTGGTGCCATCTTGCTAATTGCCTCGGCAACTATTTTAACATGCCGATTAATTGTTTCAAGTGAATGTTGAAAAGTTTCACTTACTGAGCGTTGACTATCATTTCGTGCAATGATGGTTAGAAAAATACCCAAAGCCTCCTCAATTTGAACCCCGCGTGGTCCGATGCTCAATTGGCAACAAGTTATGGTATCACCTTTCACGGGCTCTTCAAGATTTTATTACTCCACAATCGTGAGGTGTGAGTTAAAGTGACTATATATTGGTGAGAATAATAAATTTTAAAAAGTAATGATGTGATTATAAATTTTATTTACATATGAAACAAATGGTTAGTAGATATAAATGTGGGGTTGTTTTAACAAAATATAAACTCATGGATCAATTATTGTATTAACATATCTCAAATCATGATATGGTATCACCATGTAATTCCATATCATGATTTTTGGAGAATATGGTATCACCTTTCATGATATGGAATCATGAGATGGAATCAGCGTAAAATCGCATGTCCAAACGCTGATTCCATCTCACGATACCATATCGTGATATGATATCGCATGGCCAAACGCCTACTAAATATGTTCAGATACATGTATCTCGGAATGTATAGGATCAAAATTAAGTGTAATTTATATTCAGATACATTGTATGCATGTATCAAGATACATAGATAAATATAACTTGTCTCCCTCGCCTCACTCTTATCTCGGTCGCCACTTTTCTTTCTCACTCGCGTATCTGGTCTATCAAATATATGTGAATCACACTAATTATATATATCTAATGTGTATATAATGGTTTACATGTAACTAAGATGAATAAACAAATCTCACTTGTCTTCCTTTCATTCTAGCTCGCCTTGCTCCCTATTTCAGACATGTAATAACAAAAAATATGTATTTAAATGTATCTGACTTAAAATTTAATATAAATTTTTTAATTAGTAAAATAAAATATAATTATTTTAAACTATAGAAATGTTTGTGTAATTAGCTAACGTCCTTACTTATCTAGACGGGCCCTTTTCCGACAAACCAAAGTGATATTTGACCCATATACTATTCATTCACCATCACTACATTTCCAGAAATGCTCTGTTTGTCCTGTTATACGCCATTTTCCAGTTGATTTTTCCGCAAGCTCTCAATTTCATACTCCAAACCTCATTTTTACCGAATTGAGTGGATGGTTGCTGTTACTTCTCGGTACCCATTTGGTATCTACCCTCAATTCCATGGAAATTCAAGGTTACTTTCCCCAGAAACGGACTTCTCTGCTCTCAATTTTCCTTACAGAGTGGGATATTCAAGATTGACTCTTCACCCCAAGGTACTTCTTTTTTTCTTCTTATCATTTTGGCATTTGATGTTGAACTATTCTTCTCATGTGCTTTTTAATTAATTTGAAGTTAGATGAATTAATTGGGTAATAAAAATGGGATTTTCCTTGATTCTGTTGCCTAGAGGTTCAGATTAATCAGAGTGTTGTTTGTGTAGAAGACGATTAAGTTAAAAAAGTGCCTATATAAAAAGTATGGAGATGTTGCTCTGCGTATTTCTTGAAAAGTGAAAGAAAAGAAGCATTAACGGACTACAGTTTGAGTGAGATTACTGGTGCTATGTTACCTTTATGGTTTCATAAATTAGGGAATGTGATGCAATGCTAGTTGAGTGGGCATGTAAGTTACACATTATCCATGAGGTACCGGTAAGAAGTTGGGTGGTTGGAATAATTTTTTAAACTATAGTGTGCAAGTCAACTCGAAGGCACGTCGACTATTCCAATGGTACTATTACCGAGTAACTCTGTCCATTCAAGCTTAATCAGAATGCAAAGAAGGTTGGAATAATAATAATAATAAATTTCTTGAAAATATAATTTTTTTAATGACAAGGAAAACCAGAATGCAAAGAAGGTTGGAATAATAATAATAATAAATATCTCGAAAATATAATTTTTTTAATGACAAGGAAAACCCGTAGCCGCTACCCTTTGAGTGCTCATGGGGTAAAACCCTTGTTCCTATGCAATAGCTCGCAAACCACACAGAAGAGGTAACCCGCACTAGGCAAACCCGGTGCAACGAGCTCGACCCACAAGGCAAACCCCTTGCTTTCGCTGGCAAGGGGTTTCGAACTTGAAACCTCCAACCTGAAAGTCTCAAACCCATACCATTAGGCCACCCCAAAGGGTTATAATGTTCGTTTTTTAGAACTTGTAACGTCTGTTTTGTGACCACATTGATTACATTTATTAGCCTTCAATTCCTTCATCAATTTGTTCAATTGAATTTGGTCTTTGAATAGCTAGACTTCAATAGAATTGAATGGCCTTTAACAATGCCATAATTGCTCGACGTAAGGATGCACCATGGCGTGCTAATTTCTTCACTATAAATATCCATTATCATCCATAGGATTAAAATGGTGGCAGAAGTCCATTTCCTCGTCAATAATTTAATTCTTCTACTTCATTTTGAGCTCATGGAACAAGAAGAATAATTCTTTCTCTTGGTTCTTCTTCCTATATTTTGTAGTGGTGAATTTTGATTTATTTAATCTTTGTTAGATTCTCACTCCTAGTTTTATACTGGAAGAGTTTGTTGAATTCTAGGGATACACTTATACCGGGTGAAATATGGTTAAGGACATTGTCTTTGATACACGTCAAACTTTGAAGAATTTTCTACAATGTTCGTGGTTAAGTATTTTCTTGAAGATTTCCAACAAAGACATCACCTAACATTTTTTTGCCTGTGCTAGGATTTTAATCTTGGCCTCCTATGGTTTTCAATTAATTGCTCGACCACACTCTCGGGTGATGGTTGGTTTGAATCATTATAGGAGAGGCCTAAGTTGCTCAGACTCTTCACTTTTGGTGCCGCACCTGTGTCCACAAGACGCGGGTGTGGATCCATACTCGATCTGGGCAACCGATTAAGCGTACTTTGACCAAATTCGAGAGATAAATTCTGGAAAAATTCAATGATTTTTGTAATCAAAACAAAACCTAATGTGAAATTGAAGAAAATGGAATAAACCTTCTATATACAAATTTCTATTGTCACTCCCTTTCCTTTTATCTCTTTCCAGGATTTTCCTATTGATCAATATTTTTTCCACATAATATCTCATAATTTAGATTTTATAACTCTATTTTTAGATATTTGGATTATCTTTACCCGAATTCCGCACCCGTATCCATACATGGATCCGTACCGTATCCCTGTATCTTTAAATTTAGATCATAGAGCATCTGACCTCTAGATCTGCACCCATATTTGACACCCGCACCCGAGTCCGAGCAACTTATGGAGAGGCATTATATCGTTGATGGGAAGATCACAGTTTGGTCTTAGAGTGGGATGCATCTACAAGTCCTTGTTCTTATAGTCGACTCCTAGTTGTTAGCCCTAGCCTCAAGCTAAATGTATCTCATTGCATGATTAGAGTGGGTTATCTCTAGTTTGGGTAGTATATTTGTGTAGTTGTCCGTGTGAAGACTTCTCAAGTAAGCATAATGAGGCGACTATAGTCAATGCAGCTTGTCGTTTGGAGCTGGCACACTTCCCTTCAATAAAAATGAATACATTGTTAAAGTGAAGTGATAGATCAAAGTGGTTGGTGAATGGCGATTGTAATCAGGAATCAGAGAATAGGACCGTGTTCGGTGGCATGCTTTTACTATATCAGAATTGAGAAAATTGTCAAAAAAAGAAAAGAAAAGAAAAAAGTTAGTACTATAGTGTGTTATCTCACACTTATTCCCACCGAAGAATCTAATCAAATACACAATTGGCGGGATCATTGAATTTATTTCACTAGTCTAGTAGTGCAATCACATGTATATGAATACGAACTACACTGAAGGATCACTCACCGGAGCTTTACTGGAATTGGAGAAGGTAGAAGGAGAAAATATTTTGTCGTTCTTGTTTTGTTTTGTTTTGTAAAGCAGGAGTTCTGGCTTATTTAACAGAGACAAGACACCGGTTCATGAGGAGTCCTAACCATTGTGTCTTTTCATTATTTAATAATAATTAAATATATAACACATATATATTTATTTATTATTTATATGGATCCGGATTGACCCACAGGGTGATATGAATCTAATTCCTTCACCCACTATTCAAGATAATCCATGGAGAGGTATGTCTACCTTTCATGTATTGGATTTTCTAGGACTCAATGAAAATCTAGGAGTGTCTGTAATGCTAATGTGTGCAACACAATAATTACAATCATCTGCCTATGCCAATGGCCTACACAATTTTAATATTCAATGTCATTGCTTGTCTGTATGCCAAAAGCTTTTGAATTTTTGGTTTTCAACTCTTCTTATTACAGGGTCATGTTGCTGAAATACATTCTTTGCCACATGCCGGTGATTTCACTGGTGAAAATGAGCCAACACCAATTCTTGATGCAATTGAAAGTCCTATGAACCTAAATAATTTATCAACTAAGGTCAAATAATTAGCACTTCTCCTCATTTGACCCTTGATAATCACAGGGCCGTATTGGTTGACTGTGACCAACTTGGTGCAGGAACTGAAACAACTAGCTAATGAAATTCGATCAGAATTATCTTTTATCATCGCAAAATCTCAAAAACCTTCAAGTTCCAGTCTGACTGTTGTGGAGCTGACTGTTGCTATTCACCATGTATTTCATGCCCCCGTGGACAAAATATTGTGGGATGTGGCTGAACAAGTAAGATCCACTTGGTAATATACCAGAAAATGGTAGATTTCCAAGTAAATGCATTATACTAAATAACATGTGAAGCTAGCTTAGCTATGCAGCTCCCAATTCATGTTTTAATTTGAGAATTTTTTGTCATGGTAAAAATTTATATTTTGACGTTTTGGACAGACATATGCACATAAACTTCTCACTGGAAGGAGGCAGATTATGCAAGCACTTGAAAAAACAAATGGCCGGCCTGTGGCAGCGCCAGATTTTGAGAGCGAGTTTGACCCCTTCGGAGTAGGGCATGGATGCAACAGCGTATCTGCTGGACTTGGTAAAAATCATGCTTCTGCTTTTCCCTTTCTCAGCTGAGGATATCCTACTTCTGCTTCTTCAATTATTTTTCAAAATTCACCACAGAAGGTTACTATAGGAAGTGCTTTCTTGTTTTATAATTTAATTCTTGTTACAAATTATTTCATAAAAAGTTGCCTGCTAAATCCACCAAAAAATTTGAATGTTTTTCCAGTCTAGATTTATATAATATTCTCATCAATCATGTAATATAGATACTTAGACTGTAGTGTCATCTTCAATAGGAATGGCCATTGCCCGAGATTTTAAGGGGAAGCGTGATCGTGTAGTGGCAGTGATCAACAATGAAACAATTATGGCCGGCCAAGTTTATGAGGCAATGCGCAATTCAGGCTATTTGGACTCAAATATGATTGTGATATTAAATGATAGTCGGCATTCTTTACACCCAAAGGTTGAGGAGGCTTCTAAAATACCTATTAATGCTTTCTCAAGTACTCTCAGCAAACTTCAATCAAGTAAACTTTTCCGGAGGTTTAGAGAACTTGCTAAGGTATGTCCCTGCTATATTTACAAAAGTACTAACAAAATACTGCTATCCACGTTAATGTAAAGAGTTGATTCAAATGCAAAATCCTAATTTGATATGCATGTTGCACAAGTAATATGCCTTTTTCAAGCACCAAAAAGAAGAATTCTGGAATTAAATAAAACAGAAATGTTATGTGCTTCTTTTCTTTTTCAAAATTAATTATCAAAAAGAGAGCAAGATAAACCTATTGTGGCTTGCAGTTAAGGTTTTTAAAATAGTTTGTACATCACTTATTATACTCACAAAATCTACAACAAAAGGTTTTCGATTTCCGCTACTTTTACTAATTGAGGTCAAGCGTGCATCTTTGTTCTATTTTTCAATAGGGTAAAGTAGATTTCATTATCCCACCACAATTTGTGGGATAAGACAACTAAATGCATTAGGAAGTAGCTAAAGAGGTGTTGGGGGTCTCGAGAGGTAACACAGGTGATCGCTGAGGGGATTGATGGTGGAATAGAGCAGTCCAAAAGAAAGTGGATGCCATGAAGGTTGCTTATATGAAGTATAGAGAGAAAAGACGAGGATGAAAAGAGGGCTAATAGGGAGAAGTATAATGTAATGAAGATGGTAGTGAAGTTAGTGGTTACAACGGCTAAAACAATAGCGTTTGAATGAGAACCAATTTGGAGGTGGAGTACAATGATCCTGGTGTACAAGAACAAGAGTGATATTCAGTATTGCAATAACTGTTGGGGTATCAAGCTACTAAGCCAACTATGAAAGATTGGGAGAGGGTGGAAATGTGTCGTGTCACCAAGACTTAAAGGTAAGTTTTATCAAGTGGTTGTCAGACCGGCTATGTTATATTGGGCCGTGTGTTGGCCGGTCAAGAACTCCCACGTCTAGAAAATGCAAGTAGCGTTGAGATGGATGTGTGGGTGTACTAGGAGAGATAAGATTAGGAATATAGATATTCAAGACAAGGTGGGAGTGGTCTCAGTGGTGGACAAGTTAAGGAAGGCCTAGATTGATATAGTTCGGGCATGTGACGAGGAGATGCACAGATGCCCTAGTGAGTAGGTGTGAGGGGTTGACGATGGTGGGTCTTAGGAGAGGTAGGGTAGGCCGAAGAAGTACTGGGAGCGGTTAGACAACACATGACACTCCTGCAGCTTACCGAGGACATGATCCTAGATAGGAGGATATAAAGGTCGCAGATTAGGATAGAGGGTTAGTAAATAGTTGAGTGTGGTCTAGCTTCCCAATGTTATTATTAGTACTCTCCTACTATCTTGTTCTTCGATTTTACTATTACCTGCTTTTTTTTTGCTTCGGTTATCATACTATTTGTTGCTTCTATTGTTCCTTTCTCCATTATTTTCTGTATGGTCCCTTCACTGTTGTATTTTCTTTTCTTACTTATTTACTTGAGCCGAGGGTATATAATCTATCTACCTTCACAAGGTAAGGGCAAGGTTGTGCACACACCATACTCTTTGGATCCCACTTGTGGGATTACACATGGTATGTTGTTGTAACTTTCATTGATACTTAAGTACCAAGAAGGTACTAAAAGCATACAAATTATAGCACAGCTGCAACTGTTACATCCTCAAAACTTCTATAAAATCCATGTACTGATCTAGATTTTCTGCCATACTTCCTTTCACCAAATTTTTTTGTTTTTAGACATCTATTCTTAACACTAGCTAAACATGTCCTTTCCAACCAAATGATCCAAAAGATGCAAAGAGATATCGTTTTCCAGATTTTCCTCCTAGTTTTCCTGACATTCTCATTTTGCCAACAAATCAATAGATCTTTCACCTTTTTTGACATCACCCATTGCACACCACTCAGAGTTAATTAGGAACAGATCCCATAGCTGCTTTGTATGATTCCAATGCAATAAAATATGTTCTGCAGATTCCTGAGAATTTTCACAGAAAAAGCATCGACTGCACAAAGGAATTTCTCTTCTCTGCAACATATCTTGAGTTAAACATGCATTTTATTATGATCCAACTAATTAAACTCAGAAATTAAACTAAGCAAATCGAACTCAACAATTTTTTGGGGAATTTTCTCGGGTTTATATTAAGCAAAACGAACTCTATTACATAATAGAAACTACTAATACGAAATGGAAATAACTGGAATACGGAATCTCCATTGATGAGATAAACTTGTATGTGACTTAAGAAGAAAGAGGAGAATTTTGCGATAGAAAAAGAAGAGGAAGAATAGTTTAGAGAGAATTGAGGAAGGTGAGGAAAATATCCAACAGATCATGCCGCTCTTGCTCTTTAAGGGACTTAGTTATAGGATGCTCACGTGCAATCACAACCCTTCAGCTTCATTAGCTCAAATAAAATCTCGTGCGTCCAGGTGTTATAATTCTATTCGTCGTTTCTTTATTCTTCACTCAGCTCATTTGTTCAGGTCATGAAACATTTCTAGCTACAATCCAGCCAAAACAAGCTGCTTTAGGAGGTGCTCGTGATTTCCACGATGTTTTCCATGGCCAAGTCAAATCCTAGTGGTCTAGCTCTGTGCTATTAAATCTGAGAGTTGATGGTAGTTATATTGATCTACTGATTCTCTGACACAACATTTTATCGGGATTTTTTCTTTTTGATGACCGGGCAATTTATCTGGAGCCAATCCTTTGGGTCAACGGAAATATATTCTTGGGAATATTCTCTTCAATTTTCCCTTTTTTTGCTTTGCAACTTAAAGATGGTAAATGATCTCACATACTTTATCAGAACAACTCAAAAATGGTAATTCGCTTGCAGTTTCTTTCTGAACGTAAATTGTCTCCATTCCCACATTGTGAAAGACCTTCCATGAACTGTCTGGTAGTTTTTCAGGCACTTGTGCTAGCTATTTTTGTGCGGTATATTAATGAGATGATTTGAAACATAATTATGTTACTTTAGTGAGAGAATTTTCTTGGTGTTTAACAGGTTGTCGTTTTAGTTATTTTTATTGCTACCTTACATGAATTTTTCTTTTGTGTTGACGTACCAATATTGAATTGTACAATAGTATTTCGTGCGGAATTTTTGGAAGTGCACTAAACTTAGTAGGCATTTGGACATGCAATTTCAAATCGCGATATGAAATCATGAGATGAAATTAGCGATTGGACACAATTTCACGTTGATTTCATATCATGATATGAAATCCCATATTCTCCAAAAAAAAACATGATTTGAGAATTCCAAATCATGATTTGAGAAAATTGATTCACAAGTTTATATTTTGTAAAAAATCCAACATTTATTTCATATGTAAATAAAATTTATAATTCATATCGTTATTTTTTAAACCATTTATATCTTATGTAACGATTATTCTCACCAACATATGTAAAATTTATTATTACGTCAAATCAATTCTTACTTTTCCATTTATATTCACCAAATTCATTATTTTTCATCAAATTTATTTACCAACAAATGGCTCAAAGTAACAATGTTGGTTTGTCTTCTCGATCATATGATCGAGATATGTAAGTTCAATGTGAGGAGATTGTTCGTATTATGTGGGATGATTATATTAAAGACTAGTACACTACAACTTATGTTCAATTTTTTTTTATTGAATTAAAGTTTAGTGAATAAATATTATATTTTTTTAGAATAACTTTGTGATAATATATTATGCGATTTTATAAACTTCTGTTTATTTGGTAATATTATATAAAGAATTGGGATAATTTTAATAGTTTTACAACTTATGGGGTTTTTATGTTATGAGAAAACATACAACATAAAAAGTCCAAATTGCATGTCCAAACAAAACTTCTACTTTATCTCATGATATTTCCTATCGCATGGCCAAATGCCCCTTAGTAAAAAACTAGATGTACATGTGTGGTTGCTTACACATATACTAGGCGAGTTTCTTGGACATGGTTATCATCATTGTTGCAAATAGTGATAGATTTTTGTTATCTCCAATAAAGTTATAGTGGTAAAATTCTTGTCTTATCATGTATTTCTACTATTGTCATATTCCAAATATCTGCTGCTTTTTATAGGTATTAACTAAGAAAATCGGGAAAGGCATGTATGAATGGGCAGCCAAGGTTGATGAGTATGCACGTGGTATGATTGGCCCGCCAGGATCAACCCTCTTTGAAGAGCTTGGCCTTTACTACATTGGCCCTGTTGATGGACACAATATTGAAGATCTAGTATGTGTTCTGAATGAAGTGGCATCTTTGGATTCAATGGGTCCTGTTTTAGTTCATGTTATAACCAAGGAAGAACTGGAAGTAAGAGACAATCAAATGAATGCAGTTGCAAATAAAATTATGGAAGGTTTGATCCTGATCTCCTATCCTTTTCCTTCCTTTCACACTAAGGGCGTTTTGAAGGGTATATGAGAATAGTGTTGAATAGTAAATAGTAATGCTAGCATTAGCAATATTGGTATTGGTTATGCTGAGATTATTTCTTATGCACTGTTTGGATTGGTGTATTAAAAATAACATATGTATTATTTCTAAAAAAAATATTTGTTTACAAAATTATCCTCCACAAATACGGTGGGAAGGATGTGGAAAAGGTTTTGAGGGGAAATTGCAACCTAAACCATGATACGTATAAATAATGATTGCATTAGTTATACATAGGTTGTAAAAGTGTACTAAACAAGGTATTAGGAATATACAAAACCAATGCATGCTTTGTTTTTTCTAATGCATCCTACCAAACGACAGAGTATATTAAACATGTTGGGAACTCCTCTAATGCAGATGTAGTGGGAGCAAAATTGATATAACATTTAAAGTTGGATGCTATGTGTCTTTTCCGGATAAGTTTTGATCAAAGGTGCTTAACTTTTATACTAAGAGCCTGTTTGGCGTTGCTGGTGGGAGACCAAAAACACTTATTTTGAGAAAAAAAATACTCTTCTTGAAAAATTAAGGCGTTTGGCAAATTAGTAAAACTGTCTTTAAATAGAAGCAAAAACAGTTTTTTTGTTGTTGGGAAGAAGCTAAAAATTTCTTGCTTTTCAAAAAAAAGGAGAAGCAAGTAAATTATTGTTTCCAAGATCAAAATATCTCTTTCATATATACATATTTGTCAATATATCTCTTATTAATTTATTAGTATATCTCATAGGTTTGGTTAAGTTTCATTAAGAATTTAATTTTTTATTTTTATATAATAATTTTTTATTATTTACGTTTACATATTATCATTTTATATTTATTATTTTTAATTATATTTAAATCATCATGTTAATATTATAGCAATACTTCATTTATCTATTTTATTTTATCTATGTATAATATTGGTTGAAAATTTGAATAAAATAAAAAGTTTGATTAAAACTATTATAATCGATATTTAAAAATAGTTCCTCTCTATAAAATAATCTTAATATTAGAAGTACATTAACATTTACACTTTTTCGTAATTTGACTCTTAAAAGCATTTTTAAAAAAAAAGATTAGTCAAACACAATCTATTTATCAAAAACACTTTTCAAATGAATAGAAACAAACTGTTTTTTTTTTAAAAGCACTTTTCTGAAAAGCTATTTTACAGTTTTTAGCAGGAATACCAAATGGTCTCTAAGTTTTACTCCAAGGGTACCCATAACAAGCTTAGTCATATTTTATGACTTTATATGCATATGTATATCTCATTCATCAATTGTCTTGTCTTGCACATTTGCACTGTTTTAATACTAAATAATTTAGAAGACTTGGATGAACTTAAATGGACTGCATGATTTGTGAGGATTCATATAGCCGACCCCAGCTTGCTTGGGATTGAGGCATACTTGTATAATTTAAAAAAACATCTTTCATATGGCTTTTAAAAACTAATTTAATCAATTGATTTCCAAATAAGGGTTGAATAAAATCCTGATTATCATCACCATTCAGATCAATTTTAGAGTAGATTTCTAGTGAAGGTCAGGTAAGATCTAATCCTGATAAACTGACCTTTCTTTCTATCAAAAGTAATTTGAATTTCTACCTTTCCATCTATTTGGAAGCATTGTGAGCATCGTGAGGTGATGCTATAGGACTTAATGAATACTAGCTGCCCTACCTTGACCATTCAATGAGTTTTTCCTGAGTGAAGTTCATGTAAAAAATCAGAAACTGGGTATAAATGATTTGTTGTAAGCTGATCTGTCTCAGAAGCATGTCCGAGTGGAAGCTGATAGTTTTCAAATGGAACTCGAGAAGTGTTAAAATTGTAGTAGCAAAGTTATCCTGAATGGCAAAGCTATGTATTATTACTACAAATTCTACTAATAGTCAACCTTCTTTTTATTGTCAAAGCAGGTGTATCTAGCTCAGACACTATACCTTGTGGCAATCGAACCTATAGTGAATGCTTTGTAGAGGCCTTGATATCAGAGGCAGAGAGACACAAA
This sequence comes from Solanum piurae, assembly GCA_029582685.1. Lineage (NCBI taxonomy): Eukaryota > Viridiplantae > Streptophyta > Magnoliopsida > Solanales > Solanaceae > Solanum > Solanum piurae. The sequence continues at coordinate 12,154 of JAJOOO010011368.1, forward strand.
GATATTGTAGCTGTTCATGCAGGCATGGGAATGGAGCCATCACTTCACCTTCTGAAGGATGTCTTTGCAGAGAAGTTTTTTGATGTTGGGATGGCCGAACAACATGCGGTAACATTTGCAGCTGGGTTGGCATGTGGAGGGCTGAAGCCGTTCTGCATAATTCCTTCAGCTTTCCTCCAAAGAGCCTATGACCAGGTCTCTCTCTCTCTCTCTCTCTCTCTCTCACACACACACACACACACACACACAGATGGACACAGAGGATAAGAAAATAGACAAGGCAGCTAGTGCAAATGTCTAATAAATGGCCTGGTTCTGTCCCCACCTCCCACGAAATAAGAGGAAGTGTCTCATGCATCAACAACCAACTATCACTTTATTTAGATGTGTAACTTTTTAGCTGTAGCAAGTAAAGGATCAATGGATACAAAAAATACACTTACTTGGTTCAGAATTTGTTCAGTGGATTGAAAATCATTGAATTGTAGGTCTAGTCATTGAGTCAGAGACTTCACAATTCTCATTTTCTTTATCTTAATTGACACTTCCTAATATTGGAAGAGGAAATGGAGAATTGAATAGGTGCTACTAATAAACTAGTCCATAGGAAAAAAAAGAATTGACTTGGACATTTTTCTAGAAGTTTCACATTTATCATATTGAAGGGGGTGGTTTGTGCCCTCTTCTGGGAAGGGTTACCATTTATTTACTGGTAGCAGTACGTACCTAGGTTTCCAAATGATGGTTGCAGTTTACCTTATAATTCTCTTTCAATATTCATGATATCTTTCTGGTCCCTCGTTTATCTGACTTAGAAATTCAATTGAGATCAAGAAATGAGCAACTAAAGCAAGATCTTTGGTTGTGTCTGCAAATGTTTTATGCAAGTTTTCCAAAATCTCAAGCAAATGCAACCTAAAAGTCCTGAACATCTAAAAATATCATTAGATTATTTTTCCTTATCCATGTCAGATTGATTTTGTTCTTTTTGTCCCGCAGTTTTGACTTCCATGCATCATGTTCCTTAGTATTTGAAACATGTCCAGAAAAGTAACTTTATTGTTGTTATATTTCTGAGCAGTAGGTCACTCTTTATTTAATCAGCCTCACGCAGTGAGTCTGAAATCCTGTACTTGCTTGGAATTTGTTGTTTTTGTCCAAATAATCATTTTAAAGAAGAAGACGGGTCTTATCTAGAGGAAAAAGAAAGCAATAGGGAGGAAACGAAGATGTCCAACTTATTTCAAACTTATGAAGTAAATTGGACTTCTGTTTAGAAAATGAAGTAAAGAAGTGGTTTAATAACTTTGAGAATGTCAATTGGGCATAAAGTATATTGGACCAACTTGTTGAAGTAATTGAGATCAGCATTAAATGGTTGATGTGTTTCTGAAATTTTTGGTCTATAACTTGTGTCATTATCATTTTATGTGTATCTTTACTTTATCAAATGAGTAAATTAAGATTTCAATGACCGCGATGCAATGGATAGTCACTGCTATATGGTAAAATTGATCCTGTTCTGTACAAGTCTACAGGTTGATAGCTTCCAACTTCAGTTTTGTCCAGGCACATTTATAGACGACTTTTATTTGGGGTTTCTAAGATATCTTGTACCAAAGAAATGTTTTCAATTTGAGCGTCAGTGTGTTAAGATAAAGCACAATTTTCTAAAGTTCCCGTCATGTTTTATTGGCTGCTTAGGTCGTCCATGATGTAGATCGTCAGAAGGTTCCCGTGCGTTTCATCATTACAAGTGCTGGATTAGTAGGATCTGATGGTCCTATACAATGTGGGGCATTTGATATAGCATTTATGTCCTGTTTGCCAAACATGATCGTGATGGCTCCTTCTGATGAAGTTGAGCTTTCTCATATGGTTGCAACTGCTGCCCTTATTGATGACAGGCCGGTTTGCTTCCGCTACCCTCGGGGTGCCCTTTCAGTGATGGAACACTCATTTAGTGGAATCCCCATTGAGGTAATATTTTGGCAAATAGATCTAGAAAGGTTCTGATGCATTCATGATAATGGTAACTCAATATTTTAGTACAGGTTTGATTTGAATTATCACCTAATATTGTCAGTTTCTTTTACTAAGTCAATTTTGTAATTTACAATTGGCATTCCGTGTTTATTTTATAGAAAACTATGTATTATTACCCATATATAACTTTAAGGGATGTACCAACAAGGGTTGTGGTGGAGTGGTACGTACTCCTTCATCCTTTACCAAGAGGTCTCAGGTTTGAGCCCCCTTGGGTACGGAGTCGCCTTTGTTAGGGAGCGCTTTACCCCCCAATGTGGGACTTCCCGGAGCGAATCCGGATTTAGTCGGGCACCAATGTGGGTACCATACACCGGGTGGGAAACAAAAAAAAAAAAAAAACTTTGATGTGATATATTTAAATGTTTATCCAACAGCAACTTGTTTCGTAATGTGATTGGTCTATGTAACACAATCAAATAAGGCCCATCATATTTGAATTTGCATTTATTCACTTTTTTGTTTTGTTGTTGCGGAGAAGGTTGGCAGAGGGAGAATACTTACAGAGGGTAAAGATGTTGCTTTACTTGGCTATGGATCCATGGTACAAAATTGTCTGAGAGCTCAATCGCTTCTTTCAAAGCTTGGTGTTGAAGTGACTGTCGCTGATGCAAGATTCTGCAAGCCCCTTGACATACAACTTCTTAGGCAATTATGCAAGAACCATTCTTTTCTAGTTACAGTAGAGGAAGGCTCTATAGGAGGATTTGCATCACATGTAGCACAGTTCCTCTCACTTGATGGGCAGCTCGATGCAGGAATTAAGGTAAATTTCAAATCGCTCCTGAATCATTTTGCTCAATGATAGCTGTAGGAGTTCTTTTCAATATGAACACAAGTCACATTTCCACATTAAAAGTATGAGCTGCTTTCCTTTAATTCTTCTGACTTGTGATTTAGAAACTTTTAATAGAATGCTAAGCTTATATGTCTCCTTCCCCTCTCCCTCTTTCCAAGCACAGTTTCTTTCCACGTTACTGAATCTGAATGGACATCTTCGACTTGGAATATGTTTTCGAACTTCATGGTTTCTTCTAATAGCATTTTTAATACTATATGGTCTGAAATTAAAGGTTAAACTTCTTTTTTGATGATCTGTTCCTAGTGGCGACCAATCACTTTGCCTGACAACTATATCGAGCAAGCATCACCAAAAGAGCAGCTTGCTGTTGCAGGGCTGACTGGAAATCACATAGCTGCAACTGCACTGAGTCTGCTTGGCCGTACTCGAGAAGCTCTTCTTTTGATGTGCTAAATTCTATTTCATTGTTCATGTAAAGTGTAAATATCTTAGGCCCTCCTCTACATACTTGTGAAGTGTAGTAGTGGAAAATACACAAGGTAGGAGAAGAGGGGGGGAAAGAAGAAAATAAACAGGATGAGGAAGTTTGTGATAGGAAAGAGGCAGTCTATATTTCTGAGAGTAGGTGCAACAATGTACCTCATTTCTTGAGTGACAAATGGCCCATTGGCTTGGCAACTTCTAACATTCGCATCTGAAAAGTGTGGTCTTGTGAAGGCCAAACATCAAAGCGTTTTCGCCTGATGTTAAGTATGGCTTGCCATGGCAAAAGTTTAGACATTTTTTACTTGAGTATTGAGGTGCGTGGTTAAAGTTTGTGTCATGCATGTCTGAATCTTTTTTTGTCCCTAATTATTTTTGAAGGGTTATGTTTTTTTGAAAGGTGCATAATAAGAAGTTAAAATTAGCAGTATTTTCAGTTTCAATGAATTTGCATAACTCCAGCCCAAATTCATAATGTGTTGACTGACCTACATGTAAAAACACACAACATGTGACGATCAGAACCACAAAGCTTTTCATATATACATAACTGACCTACATGTAAAAATGGCCTCAACTTTTAGATATGTGTGTTTGAAACTTTGACAAAAAATAAGAATTTTGTATCTCAAATTTTAACATCCAAATAAGCTCGAATTTGAAACATAACTTTCATATATCATAAAGATCATACCTCAATCATCAATTTGTCAAAATAACAATAAATCTAATAAATTCATTTAATTTAACTTAATACATATTTTAGTCATATGTGTCTAAATGCAGAAGGAGAAAAAGGCATAAAGAAGTATGTGAATTTGCTTGAAAGTTACCTAATATATTGAATATTGGTATAAAAAAAAGTGTAGGATAGATATTACTTAAATGGGGAGACCAAAATAGGAGGAGTCCTACTTTTGATTTTTAACTTTCTTTTAAAGTCATTTTAAATTTATTTTAAGTTATTTTTAACTTTGTCAAACACTCTCAAAACTCAAAAGCTAAAAATGACTTACAAGCATGTTTGACCAACTTTTAAGTCAATCCAAATAAGCTTTTAAACTTGTATAAAATTAAACAAGTAGACACATAAATCATACATGACATAATATATGTATGACACAAAATTCTAGAAGTTTCCATTTTTCACTTTTAACTTATAGAAATAATAAAACAATTACCCCAAAAGTATTGTACTTCCGATAGATAGTCGAAAAGTACACTATCTTCTTTTTCTTTTCTTTCTTTTTTTTCACTTAATATTTGATATCCACGTTAAAGTCAGACTAAATTTGAATACATGCCGAAAAAATTCATATTGAAAGATTTTGTAAATATATTGTAAAATATTTTAAGAATATACTATCATCCAAATATGAATGCATATTACTACAAATATTATATAACGGCAGATCGTAGGTTTTCGGAATCCTCACCTATTTGGGTAAAAGAGAAATTTCATTTTGATTAGTAATATATTTGAAAAATATTTTTAAGTGTGTAACAATTTTTTTAAAATTCTAGTCGTTTTTTTATTCCAAAAAGTGAAAAGCAGAACGCATGCAGTGCTTCACGTTAGTTTCTCCTTTCTTGAAATAATAGTAATTACAAAGTCAACTAAAAAGAAATCAACCAATAAAATAATTTTTTTACCCAAATTTCAAATCAAATTTGAAACCAAAAAAGTGAGAAAAAAAGAAACACTCAGGTCAGGGTTATAAAAATTGCTTTTGATTCTCCCATATTCTCTTTTAGTTTGTTTTTTTTCATGTTTTTGTGTTTATTTTCTGTTCTGAAATTCCATTTAATTGAAAGAGGTGTAAATAGTGCATGACACAGTCATTGCCACTTTACTCTATTATTTTTAACTAGTGGAGAACATAAAATTGAAAAAGTAATAATGTGATCTTAATAATATAAGGCTCGTTTAGTTGGGAATAAATTATATCAGGATTAACTATTTTAGGTTGTTTTTCTATCCTTAATGTATGCGGAATAAAAATAATATTACAATATCAGGATAACTAGTTTTGAGATAAGTTATTTTACAATTTTATTCCAATCAAATATGGGAAGGACTCATCCTAGAACTAATTGATTCTGTGAGTATTATTTTATGCATAATTAAACATATTACACACACAAAAAGGGAAGTTAACTCTTTCTTTGTTGAATGATTGTGATAGTAATGAGAATGAAAAGGAAATTTCATCTTGTGGTTCAAATTGATAAATGTTGGTCTAATTCTTTTATTTGCAATATTCTATTTTAGAAGTTAATTTTTTGGGTATTAGTTATTCATTTTAAATTATACTTTTGTATTTAAATAAGTTGAAATTGTGAAGTGAGATTCTATATAATCACAAAATCTAAGCCTCAAATCCTTTGGTTTTCTCTTCACTAAGTTCTCTTTCATATTCAGCTATTCATGACGATCAATGTCACTTCTTCTCGACCATCTAACGATAAAATATTGAATTTGGATTTTCTTGAATCCGGTCGTGCTAGAAGAAAACAAATTTTAGAACCTCTTCCTAAACTATTGAAAATCAACAAATTAACTTAAAATTCTGAATCCGCTTAAATAAAACAAAAGGACAAAAATATCCTTAGTTGATTCAGATAAATTTGCTGGACCACTTTATTCATTATTCACTCCATTTTGTATATATATGTGACTAATTACGTCCTTGATCACTCAGTGTCACATGCATAAAAAGCAATGAATAGGTAATAGATTATTGTAATTAATTAATCCCATGTAATTAATGGTATGTTTTTTGTTACATAATAAAGTCATTAAACTAACCTACCACATGAAGAGTTTGAAACAACAAATCACATGCAATAACCATATACTTTGCTTCTTTTTTCTCATCAATAATCAAATCATGACGTTCATGCATGAAGAAGCAAAGATTTGGGTAAATCTTCTTTTCACCTTTTCAGGGAGATTAATTAGTACTTTCTTGATCGAGATTTAAATTTTGGGTAATGCTAAATGGCCAGAAATTTTAAAAAACTATAATATCTTTTTTATTTTAAAATAAACTGATCTTTTTTTCATTTTTTAGTTAAAATGTATTAAAGTTAAAAGGGTAAAAATGTTCAAAAAGGTAAAATACTATTCTGGCCAAATTTTCTGGCCAAAAGGAATTTTCCTTAAATTTTATGAGTTTTTATAAATTAATTTACAATAATAATTATGTTTATACTTAAATATCTTTATATATATATAGTAAATTTTTTATTTATTTTTATATATAAAGATTTCGATAAAAGTTATCAGATTTTCATACTCGTTATCATTTATGTGAATGTGGTTGACTAAGCATAGAATTCAAGGACAGAAAAAATATACTTCTGAAATTTGTCGTGTCTAAAATAAATTATAAATCTTGATGTCGCTACATAAAGTATTTTAATAGTGATAAAAATAAGAAATCATACATTTTAAAAATATTTTATTTTTTTCTATAAATTTTATATCAAGTCAAATAACATCACATAAATTATTACGGTGCGAAAGAGTATACCATAACCGAAAAGGTATCTCTCTTTGCTTGCGTGTGTATAATCTTATATACATCTTTAAAGCACATTGGGCAACATGCACTATGCATGTTCATGTAAATCATATATATATATATATATATAAAAGAGAATCTTAAACCCACCTACGTGGCGCCACCACAAATCAGAATTCCCTTTTAGTTTATTTATTTTCAAAACTAGCCTTCCCTTTTCATGAAAAGTTGCAACTTTCATGAAAAATTGTGACTTTAATAAAGAGTTGCGACTTTTATGAAAAATTGTCTTTTATAAGAAGTTGCGACTTTAATGAAGAGTTGCGACTTTTATGAAAAGTTGTGACTTTTATGAAAGGTTGTGACCTTTCCGAAGGATTGCAACTTTTCCAAATAGTTGTAACATTTCCGATAAGGCACAATAAACATCACACTACCCTTTGTTGTCTATAAATAGAGGGATTTCTTTTCATTTTAAAACAACAAAAATTATGAACCTCTTTCTTCTTCTTCTTCACAATTAAATATTTGTTTACTATACTCATGTTGAGTGACTCACTGACACCATTGCTTATGTTACAGATCCTGATATGTATTTTTACAGTCATTAATTTATGCTTATGTTATTAAGGATAAATGATAAGATGTAATAATTGTCATTTTCCTTTACATTATTAATGTTTGTTACTGTGTAATCCTGTATGTAAGATAATATAGTGTTTTAGTTTTAATGACTGATAGATTTTAAGTATTATTTTATAAATTCCGTGATATTAAATTCCCGAGCGAAGCCCGGGTAATTTTACTAGTTAAATATATTTCCAAACTCGCGAGATATTTCTCTCTCGGTTAAATAATAGTTGTTCATTATTAACTTTGCATACTTCTTAAGAAATTATAAATAGAAGAGTAATTTTACTCTATCACTCTTTGAATATAATAAATACAATGTCTTGAAAAATGTAATAGGAAAATTGTTATAATTAATGACAAGGATAAATTAGGAACTAAGTGTACGTTTTTCATAAAATAAGCAAGTATTGTAAGACATCTCAAAATAATATAGTGACCAACTATTGTTAAACACGTCCGGAGTGTAACATTGGATTCGGTATAAATGAGTTAATTATTAAGTTATTAAAGAGAAAAAAAAAGAGTGATCAAACTTTATCTGACTATTGACAATCTAAGGAGTATTAATTATTTATATTCTTGCAACACTTTATGTACACAATATTAATTTTATTTTTTAAAAAAAGTGAATTCTTTGACCTAACACATTTGACTAGTAAAATATGCGTGAGTTTACACTTTATAACAGGTCTTGGAGAATGTTTGGTTTGTCAGAGACATAAAAATGATTCATGTGATCCAACATTTAATTTGTATTCTTACTGTATTTAATTTGTTTTTGTTTCATTTTTTCTTAGAATTTTTTAATTGAATAAGGTCATGTTTTCACCTCAACTCAAGATCGTAGCAGTGTATATGCTTATCCCGAAGGATGTCATAATAGAAAAAAATTATCTGAATTTACCATAATTTTTAAAAATTATTTTCATTTGAAAAATATATATATTCTATTTTCTCCTATTTTCGGATACATCACTTTATGCAATGTATGAGACATATGCGATATATCGAGACGTTGAGTGATGTATCTGAAACCAAGACATCGACAGGGGCGGAGCCAACCTTCTGTTAATACGGGGTTCATCCGAACCCCCTTCGACGGAAAATATTACTATTTATACATGGTTAAAATTATTTTTTATGTATATATAGTAGAAGTTGAACCCCTTTCGGTTAGTTCGTGTGTTTAGTTCTTCGAATTTTGAACCCTTTTATTAAAAATTCTAGCTCCGCCACTGGTCACATCGATATATCGAGACGTTGAGTGATGCATCCGAAACCAAGACACGATGTATCAGGATGTTGAGTGATATATCCGAAATTTTGACGTGATGTATCATGGCGTTTTGGGATACATCTGAATTCCACCAAATTTAAGGGATTTTTCTAATTTTGAAAAGAATAGAATATGATGTAATTAGCTCTTAACACTATGAAATTTGTGTAAAAATTCCATAAAACTCTTCAACAAAAAATTATATATATACATATTATAAATATTTAAGTTTGAATACTAGTAATTTTATATGGTTACTTAATGATATGAGGAATATTGAAAAATAAAAATAAATCTCACTAAATTTTAATAAAATAAACAATAAAAAATATTTTTTAAATATAAAGAATATGTAAAATCAACTCAAAAGTAATTAGTATGGGTCAGTATTTGGGGCGTGGTTATTTTATTGGAAAAACTATTTAACTAGACATACATCACTACCATATATACTAATTTTACCTCTAATTTCAAACAATTACATATATTACCACTTTTAATATTTTATACCATATATTTTAAAAGATACAATCAAATATACAAACCCCTTAAAAATAGAATTAATTAATTATTAATATTTTTTAAAAAAACCTAAATTAATAATCAATTGACAATTTGAATTTTTTTCTCCAGAGAGAGTCATATCCCCTTTCCAATTACATTAACAATTTGAATTCTCTCTCTCCAGCCAAATCCCTCTGCCAATCACCTTACCCAACCGTAACTCTCATCACACCACGTCCTCCCCCACTTAGCTCTACCATCTCTCACTTCCTTCATCCTCTTAAATCACGTTTTCATCTTCAACTATTAAAATTGAATCTTGATAGTCAATATTATATGTAGAGGTTTGTTATTATTGTTATATTATTATGATATATCTTGTATAGAGTTCTTCTTTTTCGTGTATTTAAGTTATTAAGCCCCAATTAATTTGGTACTGTAAACATATATCTTGATTATTCAATTCGGCTCTTCCTTTTCACATATCCAAGAAATTAAACCTCGATTAATTTGATATTGTTAACATGTATCTCGAATATTCAAACCGACGGATACATGTATCTGGCGAGTAATGATGCATGTATTCAAAGGACAAAATCTGGCATAGAAAGTAATATGGTGATATTGGCCATTGTTGAAAAAACTCACAATCGCAAGGAAGAGAAAAAAACAAATTGATGCCAAGAAGATGAAGTTTACAATTAGAGAATTAGTTTGGTTTTATGATTTCGTTATTTTAGGAAGATTTGTTAAAGTTGATACACTAAGGAATCTCTAGATATGTTAGAGTTGTTAATTAAGCCTCAATTACTCCTCTAATTAAGAAAATTTGTTACACACATTTTATTCAAAATTAATAAAACATGTATCTCGAATATTCAAACCGCCGGATACATGTATCTGGCAAGTAATGATACATGTATCCAAAGGACAACCACCAGATACATGTATCTGGTGAGTAATGATACATGTATCCAAGGACAATCATAGGACGAAATATGGTATATGAAGTAATATTTAAAACTATCAAAAATTTTAGTAATTAGGACCTAAACTAGTGAAATTTATGTAGTTTGATCTATTTTATTACCATCAAAACTATCATTAATAAAGGAACCATGATAAAGATATCTTTGAAAGGAATTTGATTTCTTTTCCTCTTGGGGGAAAGTAATAAGTTTATCCATTGATACACTCTCCGTTAATTTTATTTATTCATTATATTAAATATTTTTATTTATTTATTTATTTATTTATTTATTTACTTTTAACATATTTAGAAAAAAATAAATTATTATTAAGCATTAATTATTCATTTCAAATCATTTCTCAAATTTATTAAAATATGCAGACTATTTCTATTAGGGAAAATGATGCAGAATAGCAAACATGTTGCCTATATTAGCTATTATAGCTATAGTTTAAGAAAGTCGTAATTTGCGGATACAGTTTTCTCAATTATTGTTATTCGCCTGATTTGTATAAACTCAGAATTTGTATAATTTTGTTCTTAATTGTATAAATTCAAAATTTCATAGCAAGTCACAGTCTCCATAGCAAACGAAACTATAGCTATGTAGCGCAATTATCGAAACTATAGTTATATTTATTATCACTAAAATTATCTTTTTTATTATTTTGTAATAGGCATACAAAATTACATAAACAAGTAGAAATAAATGGAAGAAATTCACACTCCATGTCCCAATGAATGCAATTTGTTGACCTCCTACATCCATTAGTTCATGAACATCCTCTTATGCATATCAATTATCATACTTCATAAATGAAGCTAAAATCATTTAAATCATTTCCCTTTCCAAGAAAATCATTAATTTTTTTCATTCATGAACCTTCTTATAAAGTACCCAAAGCAGCAATTAATCATGAACTTTTTTATAGGATATATGGACTGTAATTAGGTGTCAAAGAGAGTTGAACTAGCTAGCTGATTTATTTCCATAAGTGAAGTCTATATTAATTCTGGCTGTGTTTGTTTGGTGCATCTCAAAAGGAAAGTAATTATTTAACAAAAAAAGAAGTCATTATTTAAACCAAAAATAAACAAATAAGATCTAGATTTTTATCAAGAGATATAAAATGTAAAGGAAAAAGAGTTTGATATACCCCTAAACTCTGTCATTTAGAGCTGATATACCTCTCATTCTGAAAGTAGCTCATACATATCCCTATTGTTACACAAATGAATCACATATACCCTTTTCCTCTAACGGAAGTGAAATAATAATTTTAAATTAATTTTTATTAATTTTTTTTATTAAAACAATAATCCTTGTAGGGATATATTTTATTTTTTAAAGTTTTTTTAATTCAACAGCTAATCTGAATTTATTATTTTGATGGTCAAATTTATTTTTTTTACTTATTTTCTTATAATCTTTACTATAGATATCCTAAAAAAAAAAAATACATATACTAAATTAATTAGAATAGCAAAAAAAATAGTTTTATTTTTTTCTCTTTTTTTTTTCATTCACATTAATTTTTTTTCTCTTGCATTCTATCATTAATATGTGCTACTTGTACCTTCTAGTGAATGTACTCATTTTTTTTATCTTATCTAATTTGATATGACTTCACATTCATATTAGCATTCACATCTCTGCAACAATCATCTTGTAGATATATTGGTGGTCTTATATTTGTTCTAAAAAACTTATCCTTCACTTTGATGGTCATTCCTCTATCACATAATATTTTGGTAATACTTTTCCATTTCAACCATCTGATTTTTATTCCTATGAGTACCATCTTCATCTATATATATCATCTATCATTAACCCACTTTTTTCAGCGTTGAACTATGAAAAACACGTTTGGTCATAAAATTTCGAAATTCAACTTGAAGTTTAACTACAAAAAATTTTAAAATTTGAAAAATAGCAAAAATGTGTTCACTCTAAATTACTCATAAAAGATATAAAAAAAAAAAACTTCAATTTTCATTCATAGCTCCGATTTTAAAATATCAATGATAATAAAAATTACTTTTTTTTTCAAATTTCACAATGAAACTCATTTTAGATTTTTATCTTAGTTAACTACTTTAAATATAGCATTATAAAACAACAGCGCCTGTAGCTCAGTGGATAGAGCGTCTGTTTCCTAAGCAGAAGGTCGTAGGTTCGACCCCTACCTGGCGCGTTATATATTTTGTTTAGTTAATTTTTATAGGATAATGCAGTTACTAAAAAAAAACAGACCGTCAACACGAACATTTCCCATGTAATGAGCATTTTTAGTGAAAGTTTTGGATAATTAGTACTTATAAGATTATTTTATTTAAAATTTTGAAAATTGATTAGCAAGTACCAGCACCATATAATATCATCATGTAAATCTTTATGTTTAAATTTTTATTTTTATATTAAAATTTACGCTTAAAAATTTATTCAAAAAATATATTTTAAAAAAAATGGGTTGGTCCATAAACCACTGCTCCGACCCGCTCTAGCGAATTTCAATGTTGTACTTGATATGTTAAATTTGATATATAGTAAATAAAATGCTACCAAACATGCTACTAGTTAGCTTGATTTTAGTACATGTGTAATTCACTTCCTAACAATCAATCAAACTATTCTATAAGTATTAAATGACTTTTAGGGTGTGTTTCGAATGATAAAATTTTAATTAATCAATTTAATTATAGGTAAACAAGTTCCTTAAAATGAGAACTCCCTACTAGACGATGAGAATACAAATTTCACAAGTGACATTCCACGGTGATCTTAGTCTTCCTCACCCTTCATCACATCTAATCTTCACCCTACCTCCTTAGCCCCCATCATTACCCTCGTCTTCACTCTCAATAAATTTGTAATCATATATAAAAATAAATAAATAAAGATAATATTTATGTCGAACACAAAAAAAAGAAGTAAGAAAACTCACTTATTTTCCTACCATATCAAACACATCCTTAGGGATTGTTTGGAATGGGATATATAAAATTATCCCATCATATATATATGAAATAACTTATTCATCAATATAGTACAAATGACGAACCCATAGTCCTAAAACTAACTAGTACACCCTCTATTTACTTGTCCACTAATTTAAAAATATGTTTTCACTTTTAACATATCAAAAAAGACAAATTATTTTTTCCTATTTTACCTCATTCATTTTCCAAAACCCATCAATATACATCAATTAATATTTATTAATAAAATACTCATATCAATCATTATTTCTTGATGAACGCGCAAAATTCGAAATGAAAGTAAAAGTGAACAAAGCGAATGCCTAATCAATATTTTTCTAAAATTATTATCTCTTATTTTCGTACCAAACGACCCATTAAAAGTATAAATAAATACTACTACATTGCTTTTTTTCCATAAGAAAATAAGGTAAAACAAAAAGAAAGATGAAATAAAATTGAAAACAAAAATATGTTAAGGCCAACATGAACCGCGCGCTACCATGAGCATATAACAGACTACAGAGTATTCAAAAAAAAAAAAAAAAGAACTGTCTTCCTCTTCTTCGTGCCATTAACGGATGTCGAGAAAATAGGAAGAGAGCGACGGATATAGAGAGAGAGAAAGGAGAGCCAAAGAGTTTTTACTCGCTTTATTTCTCCTCTTATATCATTTATTATTAGACTCTTCCCATCTTCTTCTCCAGGCGGCAAGTTTTGCCGCCGGATTGGAAAAAAATAATAATACCATTCTTCATAGATTAACCAAATCATCTTCCTTTTTTTTCTTTTCTTTTCTCCTCTCTTCCTTTCCTGCATTATCTTTGATTTGGTAATACTACTATTCTTCAACATTAATCATTTTTTGTATTGTATTGTATTGTGTTGGGTGTGATGTAAACATGCGATTTCGTGTTTTTTATTAAGTGGGTATCGCCAAATTTCTCTTCCACTTTGTGGGTATTTCGCCGTTTTGTGAATAACTGAAGAAAAGGGGGGAATGTGCTTGGGTAATGGTGCGTTTTTTTGATAAAAAAAATAAAATGAGGAACACCATATATGATTTGTTCTGGGTACGTGCGGATTTTGCGTATGTTGTTCTTTAGGTATTTTGTTATTTTTATGCAAGTTGGCATTGCATGATTTGAAGGAAAGTTTATTTTAATAGACATTCTTCTGAAGGAGAATGAAAGGAGTAATAGTTTTCATGGTTATAATTAGTAGTATACTATTTGTTATGTGTTTAACCAATTAAATTTATTACATTTGTAGTTTCACCTATGGAGAAACCAAAAACTCCCTTCAAGGGAGTCATTGATGATGTTAAAGGAAGGATGGCATGCTATAAACGCGATTGGCTCGACTCATGTGGTACAGGAGTGAGGTATTTTATGTTAAGTTTGAGCTGAATATGAACTGGGACATTAATCTATTATTACTACATATTGATGAAAATGTTGGGTTTATTGTGTAAATGAATTTTAGGATATTGGCTCCAACAGCATACATTTTCTTTGCTTCTGCTCTTCCTGTTATTGCTTTCGGGGAGCAATTGAGTAGAGAAACAGGTCCGCGCTAATTTTCTTTTCCATATATGCGATAATCATGTAATGTAAGTTGGATTAATTTGTTGATATATTGAATTGACAGATGGAGCTATGAGCACAGTTGAAACTCTTGCTTCTACTGCTATCTGTGGAATCATCCATTCAATTTTTGGTGGACAGCCTCTCTTGATCTTAGGAGTTGCAGAGCCAACCATCATCATGTACACCTACTTGTACAATTTTGTGAAGAATAGACCAGAAATGGGGCCAAAGCTGTTTGTCGCCTGGGCAGGATGGTGTGGAATCTACTTTTTCCTTTGTTTTCTCCAAAATGGTGTAGCAAGAGCTTCCTGGGGTTACCAAATGCATAAATGTTACTAACCATATGTTTGACAGGGTTTGTGTGTGGACCGCGTTGATGTTGTTTCTTCTTGCTATATTCAACGCTTGCAATATCATCCCTAGGTTTACGAGGCTTGCAGGGGAACTCTTTGGCATGTTAATCACAGTTCTTTTCCTCCAAGAGGCTATAAAGGTACTTGTTGTTGTCCCTCCTTTTGAGAATGTACTCTTAAAGAGTCTATAAAACAAAAAGGACTAGAAAGAATTTTCATTTAAAACTAGAAGAAATATCATGCTCCTCATAACTTTTTGTTCTTCGAGTCACAGGGAGTAGTGAGTGAATTTTCAATTCCAAAAGGTGAAAATCCGGAACGAGAGGAGTTCCACTTTGAATGGCTCTACACGAATGGGTTACTGGCAGTTATTTTCTCGTTTGGTGTTCTTTTAGCTTCTCTTAAAAGTAGAGGAGCTAGATCATGGCGTTATGGTACAGGTATGTGACAATATCTGCTTTATTGAAGGGTGAATTTGGATTTTGGATATATTATTCTGTTAAAAGTCAGAATCTCTCATACATCGACTATTATGAACAGGTTGGATGCGAAGTTTTATAGCCGACTATGGGGTTCCCCTTATGGTTGTGTTGTGGACAGCAATGTCTTTCGGTGTGCCTGGAAAAATTCCTTCTGAAGTTCCTCGAAGGCTCTTTTGTCCTCTCCCTTGGGAGGCTAAATCATTATACCACTGGACTGTGATCAAGGTGCTCTAAACTTCACGATGACACCCTTATTCACCTAGGCTTCTTGAGTTCTCTAGCTGGAGTGGCAAATAAGATCTGGACTGCTTCTATATTCTGTTCAGAGCATATCTTGCTCCTTCAGTTAGGTTTCATAAAAGGGGATGTCTTAAAACAAACAGAGACATTAGAATTCATCATCAACATCCTTCGTTTTTATATATGTTCTTATATACAAAAAGCTTTTGAAAGTGGGCCATACAAATGGCTTGTGGCACATGAACTTTCTCCTTTAGGCTATAGTAATTCGGAAGTCAGTATGATACATATCAAGATGTTGTTAGCTCCCTCTTTGGGTATTTTCTGAAAAAAGAATTTTGAACCAAATTTATGGATTAACTCTATGTACGTGTCAGTTAAGTCGGAAACATTCCTATCCTGTATAATTTAGTTTATGCACTTCATTGCAGGATATGGTAAGGGTCCCGGTGTTGTATATCTTTGCTGCCTTCATTCCAGCTCTGATGATAGCTGGTCTATACTTTTTCGATCATAGTGTTGCTGCACAGATGGCACAACAGAACGAGTTCAATCTTAAAAACCCATCTGCTTACCATTATGATTTGTTTTTGCTTGGAGTCATGGTATAGATTTTCAGAACTTTTTCTATGTAGAGAGATAAGCTTTAGTTCACTTCAGGTCTTCCACTCTGGCTCATTCTTCATCCTGAATTTATTGTTGCAGACTTTGATATGCGGATTACTTGGGATTCCCCCTTCAAATGGGGTACTTCCGCAATCACCAATGCATACAAGGAGCCTTGCTGTACTCAAGAGACAGGTAGATAATGCAATAATATGTTCTCTATTTATTCTCATCTGCGTGATTAATTGTCCTACTAACACTACTTGGTCCCTCATGAGCAGTTAATTCGGAAGAAAATGGTGAAGAGTGCAAAGGAAGGTATTAAGCAGAATGCAACAAAATCAGAGATATATGGAAAGATGCATGCCGTCTTCGTTGAGATGGATGCTACATCAAAGGTAAGTGCTGGAACCAAGTATAACTATTGCCAATCAGGGATGCATAGGTCAATGTCCATATGGCCTATTCATTTGCAAAAAAAGAATGTGTTTATTTATTTTCAATACCTCTAACTAGTTTGTGTTGAGACATAGTTATTGGATTATAAGAAATTTCTTTATATTATGCAGCGCACAGCAGATAAGGATTTGGAGAACTTGAAGGCAGCTGTAATGAAACATGACGATGGAGAAAATGGAACAGACGGAAAATTTGACCCTGAGAAGCACATTGATGCACACTTGCCTGTCCGAGTAAATGAACAAAGAGTTAGCAACTTTTTGCAATCTCTACTTGTGGGATGTAGTGTGTTTGCTATACCTGTGATCCGGAGGATACCCACCTCAGTTCTTTGGGGATATTTTGCCTACATGGCCATTGACAGTCTCCCTGGTAATCAATTCTGGGAGAGGCTGCTGCTGCTTTTAATTCCTTCGGGTAGAAGATTCAAGTAAGTCACAAAAAACTATTCCTCATAACCAAGTCTTGAAAAGGCCCTCAAAAATTTTGGTCATGTTCACATTAACACCTGGATATCTTAAATTGTTGAAGTTTTGTGTTGTTACGTAATTATGCTAGCCTAGTTCTTATTCGAACTGAGAACTAGAGGAAAAGTGACATGTATTTTGGCATTGGAATCCTTGTTATTGGTCATAAACTACTTTTCTGTTTCACTTTTATGGATGACCATGCCATAGTTATATACATTAGATTATTCAAGTGGTAGTAATTGATTGGTTAAACAGTAGCATCTTTTAAGTGCTATTTTGTGATGGTTCTTTTGACAGGGTCTTTGAAGGGCTCCATGCCTCCTATGTTGCGTCGGTCCCATTCAAATACATTGTCAAGTTTACAATGCTCCAGTTCGTGTATTTCTTAATTTGCTTTGGAGTAACATGGATACCTATCGCTGGAATACTATTCCCTGTGCTTTTCTTCCTTCTCATAGCTATAAGAGAGCATGTTCTTCCCAAGTTTTTCCCATACGAGTATCTTAAGGAATTAGATGCAGCTGAGTACGAAGAAATTGCTGGTGTTCCTAAGGTAAATTATTTTTCCTACCTTTCCTGCATCCTCCCGTATAAGTGTAAATGATATAGGTGGGCTTTTGTGCACATTTTAGTTTATTATTTTTGCTCTAATTGCATTCTTCTTAATACTGGATGCTTCATCTTTGTTGCATTCAGCTGCAATATAACTTGTTCCCTGGCCATATGATGTAGTTTTGTACCTCACTGAAGTTTTGCTTTGGAGATAACTGAAAGAAAGGATCCTTCACAGATTTTCTAGAGACCACAGATAGTAGAACTGGAAGGAATTAGACCAAGCAAATACAAGCTTGTGTTAATTAAAAACCAAAGTATAAGTTGGCAACATGGATGTAACTAGACCAGACAATAAAACTTGTTAATTACACCCAAGAGATAAGATGGCTAATTATGTGTCTAGATAAAATAAATAAAAAGACACAATTTTGACCATAATTCATTGAACCTACTAAGAGATAGAACTGATGATCTCAAGATGCACTCTTGCTACCACATAGGTCAACTACAGAACCATTATTGTGTAACTGTCTATTAACATGGAATTCAGGTCCTGAAAGCATATGATACAAAAGCCCATAATTGATTGAGGAAATTGGTCTTCAAACTCTAAACACCTTTTCACTTAAAATCTCCCTCTTCAATCCAGATCACTGAAAATCTTCCTTCTAGATAGCATGTCCTTGATAACCCTCAAAACTCAAAAGCCCATACAAGATTTTACAGAAATATTCCCTGACTGCTAAAAGTGAACCACCATTTCCTTTACAGGGTTAATTTTTCTTGTTTTCGTTTTAGTAAGTTAAAAGCCTTAAAAGAAGAGACAATATATGAAAGAATATGCCAATAACCTCATAAATAAATTAATATAAAAATACAACAAACACCAATATTTCTCATTTTTTTAGTATGAGTTTAACTATACGTCTCTTTTCCAGTATGTCGATTCTGGAAAATAATAGCCAATATCAGCAATAAGGCACCTAACAGTTTCTTTTCTTTTTTCATTATTCCAGCTCTATTTATTTTGTTCTACTCATCCGGCATTCAAAACCCACTAACCCGAGTAATCTGGATTCATGCGGGGTAGGTAAAGGACTTCCTACCAAGAAGTTATCCATTACAGTTATAAACCCAAGGATGCCTGGTTGGCAAAAGGTGAAGAGAGATCCCAACCATCTCCAACTACTATTATCTTCCTTCCATCTCTACTCATACTTGACAGTCAATTCTACTTACTATCCTATCATGCCCCTAAACAAGATTAGAACAAACTTCTCCACCACCCTCACAATTTCAATTTCCAACAAGCCCAAGCTTAATCATCTTACAGAAATGTGACCGTCTAATTAGAATTAGATCAGCCTTTTATGAAAAACTTGATAACCCCCTGGATCATTCAGCTGCTACATTTTTCTGTTGCATTCAATTTTCTTATCACTTCTTCTATTTAATACAAACAACTGGAGTGTCTTCTTGATGAGAACTTTGAGGATCTCTTAGGATACCCGTTCTCACAATGGTTTATGTATCTATCTGCAGGAGAGAGAGATAGCTGATGAAGAAAATGATGATGATTTCTCTGATTCTGAGATATTGGATGAGATGACAACACACAGAGGTGAACTAAAACATAGATCTGTCAGCCTAACCGAAAGGCAGCATCAGGTAAATTGGCTTTGTCAAATCGTCCAACATTAGCAGATTCCATTTTATTACGTTGGAAGAAATTGATGATGACCCCATTTAATTTATGTCAGGTTTATCCACACGACGCTTCTGAAATGTAATGGCACCTGATGCATCAATGTAAATGATATAACTCATTGCGACTCTCAATCAAAGTACTTCCAGGGAGGTCATTATTTTGACAAATCCTCTCGGTTGTGGAAAATGTGCAATACAAACAATACATGAAAAGAAAGATGAGAGTAGAAAAGAGCGGGACATGGAGATATAACAAAAGAAAAAAACGAAGGAAAAAAAAGCACGAGATATTCTGTACAAACTTTTAATTTTCTTTCATAGTACCAAAGCTAAGTAATATAGAAGTTTGATGCTGATTGAAAAATTTGTATAATTCTGGATGCTTTTTTTGTGTGTTATTATTTCATTTTTGGCAAAGGTTGAAGATGTAGACTAGATGATGTATGTATTATACAAATGAGTCATTGTGGAATCTGGTAACTTTGCTTGTAAAACTACTTTAGATAGTCTTAAGACATTTGAAAATACATTGAACAAGGACCCGTTTGATAGGAGGTATTAATCTAAATAGTCCATGGATTAAATTTAGTCTAATAAAAATATTGTTTGGTTACTTTATTTAACCTAATCCATGGATTAGTTATACCTCATACAAGGTCTTATCTAATCCCTAAAAAAGGGAGGGATAACTAATTCAAGGTTTAACAATCCTTGGATAAGACCCACCTAAATGACTAAACTATCCCCAAATCTTTTTTCCTTTTATTTTTTTGTAATTTAATGTTTTTTTTTATATGAGAATATTCATAAATATTCTTTTAAATTATCCAAATTCGTTCCATGTGATTTGATGATTTCACAAATTAATATTTTTTTCTCCATGTTTGATTTGTTATATTGGGTTGGTTTTTTCATTTTTTTAAAAAAAAATGTAGTTCGTCGATTGACCACTTGAACTATTTTTTTAAAAAAAAGAAGCTTTGGCCTTTGTGTATCTAAACAATTTAAGTAGCCTTAAATCTATGTTAAGTTCGAGGTATATTTGACCAACAAAAAAATTAAAAATATACCGTGCTATAAGGATCTCTATGGTGGCATATCACACCTCAAAATTAATAATATTTTTTTAAATATATTTTAGTATTTAACTTGACAAATTAAATGAAATATAAAATCTCATAATAACTCAAGGGTATAATAGGAAAGAAACTTTTTCTAGAATTTTAAACCAAACATAAGATTAAACGGAAAACAATGAACCCGACACTTGATAAAAATTAATCCATGCATTACTAATACATGCATTAGTAATCCATGCATTACTAATACATGCATTAATAATTCCTGCATTATGCATCTTTGTACCAAACGGCAATGAACAATATATATATGGGAAAAACTTAGGCAAATATATTTGCCAAGTATCCCAAGTTCTCAAATACTAGAAAAAACTAGTATTTGGGCCAAGTTATAATATTTGAGAATTTTAAAAAAATTAAAAATTATCCCAAACTTTTATATTTTATAAAAAATATCCATTATTTATTAATTTCAACTAATATTTGTTGTTACCGCCTTCGAAAAAATTTGAGTTCTAATTTGAGTGATAAAAATGAGAAAAAAGAATAATGTGTGTTTAATAAGTTATAATTATAACTGAATTAGTGACAAGTTGAGTATGCAATTATTGTATTGTCTTGCCTATATTGTTATTTTGTTATTGTTGATTATTATCAATTATATTATAAGGTTATTTTTTAACAAAACATATTTATTATAAAATGATAATATAAATTTATGAGTATTTTTAATAATTTTTAGAACTTATGGATATAATAAAATACTCAAATATTTTTGAATTTTTTTGGAGTCAAACACATGGTGAAACTTTACCCAAATATAATTTGCCAAGAATATTTGAGAACTTAGGCTCAAACGCTAGCTTAATGTGTACTTACTAATTTGCATTGCTCAACTTTTTCAACTTATACAATTGGTCTGTCTGTCCAATTGAGTTAATGAATGATGAGTCAATAACCCACTCATAACCAACTCAAACTTGAGTGGGTTATATTTCTGTGAGCTACTTTTATCACATCTGCAAAAGTCATTCGTACAAATGTCCTATTTTGGGTGATGTTTAATTATTGTCCCTCAAATATGTGTCTTTAATTTTTATCCTTCAACAGAGTAACAAATAAGTGATTAAAGCCTCATTTGTTTGTATTTATGGAGGTCTGAATTTGAATGATTTATACATTAGGTCATTAAGTGTATTTGATTTTTCTACTTAAAAATCTTTTAATGGATTTGAATCAGTGACGAATTTAGAGGCAAAAAATAGGGCACTGGAATCCGTGGTTTCTGTAAAACTAGATATTTTGTATATATATATTTTCTAAAATTTGCATAATACTGTATTTTGGCAAACATGTTATAAGAAGTCTAAATGGTTCACATGATTAAATGTTGAGTTTTTGACCTTGAGGACATACCCTTTTAAAGACACTTTTATTTTTATTTTTAAAATTCTCGCCTCTCTCATTCTCCAACTTTGTTAGTTATCTAAATTATTTTCCTTAAACTTTTACTTTTTAATCTGCTTGTTCATAAAGAATTGTTAAAATTTATTATAAATTTTTTATTTGATTAAAGTGCAAAGTAACTTCATAGCATCATATGTGACGATGATGCCTTTATAAATTTGTTTAAAATCATTTGAATGTATCATATTCATTAATTAATTTAGAGAAAAGTACATGTGCAAACATGATGTTTCATTTATTTATTTAAGATTAATTTGTGTTAATTTTTTTTAAAAAAAAGGATGACTACACTTTTTTCTAACAATTATTTTTATTATCATAATTTATATATGTAATGTTCCATTTTATTTTCATCAAACTTAAAATATTTATTTATAATTTAAATATCTTGACGTTTATCTAAGAATAACAATTTTTCTAATATTTTGTTAATGTAATATTTAACTACTATTTTATTTGAATTATAATATTTATTGTGTTTTCATATTTCAGTATTCAGATCTACCAACAAGATCTTAATTATCTAGATGTGCATTTAAATTTAGGCGTTTTAATCTTAATTAAAATAAATGAGACCTAAAAATACGTTCGACACCAAAATAACAAACAAGTCTATAAATTTATATTTTTATATTATAATATTACACAACTTATGTCATAAAAGGCATAACACCTAATATCCCACACAAATTATGCTGCAAGACATAACTAGTTATGTTTATATTCTGA
Organism: Solanum piurae; assembly: GCA_029582685.1. Classification (NCBI taxonomy): domain Eukaryota; kingdom Viridiplantae; phylum Streptophyta; class Magnoliopsida; order Solanales; family Solanaceae; genus Solanum; species Solanum piurae. The sequence goes on from JAJOOO010011368.1 coordinate 35,110, forward strand.
GATGACAGTAGTATAAAATAAAAATCACATAGACATACACACCAAACAACTTTTTTATGAATAGTTTCAATCAAAATCCCATCGATTGTAGCATAAGTTTTACCATTCCATGTTAGCTATTAATTTTTTTATTCTCTAACAAGGATAAGAACATATGCTCCAAAAGGTATAACTTTAATGTCTAAACATTACGATAAATTATGAAAAATACTTCACAAAGTTCATGTAGTTCAGATCCTAGCATAGAAAAATACTATTCGACTCAAATGATCGAATTTTTAGTTTTGTGAAAGAAATTTTGGTCAATTATGTTGCATAACTTAATTTTTGTAAAATGTATGCCGATCAAACTAGTTCTGAATGAATACTTTGATCAATAAATTTTCATTAATAAACCACTGGTTTAAAAAAAAAATAAAGAACCCATCATATTCAAAGATAAAAGGGTTTGAAAAATACTCCAACTTCGGTCGAAATTGCTGTTATGATACCAAATTTTATGGAGGACCTTTTACCCCTGCACTATTTAATAGTGTATTTTAAAGGTATATATGTGCCCACGTGGACACGTTACTAATTATAATCATGCAATATTTATGATGTCCACGTAGACACATATATACCTTTAAAATACACTATTAAATAGTATAGGGGGGGTAAAAGGTCCTTTCCAAAGTTCGATATTGTTATAACAATTTCGATCAAAGTTCGAATATATTTCAGACTTTTTTCCCAAAATAAAAAACACCACAAAATATGGTTAATCTGTGAAAAAACATCCTCTACAAATAATATACTATTTCCTCCATTCACTTTTACTTATTATATTTGAATTTAACATATTTATTAAGAAAATTATAATTGACATGACAATTTTACGGCACTATCTCTATTGATTTATGTTTAATATAAAGTTTTGAAAAATTATTTATGAAATAATCAAGTATATAAGCAACAAGCCATTTGCTTCTTTTTCTAGAAAAGAAATTTTATTTTTCTCAAAAATTTAAAAATTCCCATAATTAGGAAAAAGGAAGCTTCTTAGGATAAAAGGCTGTTTATGAATCTGTGGAAAATTCAAAAAGAAATTTATTGGAGAATATATTGTTTTAAAACACTTTAAGACTTTGTTTAAATTCAATGAGCTCTTCAACTTGCAGTTTGAGAAGTTGTTGAAAAGGTCATTCACAAAGAAGAAGAAGAAGAGAGATCTGAATTTTGTGATACTGTAAATCATGGCTTCAAGTTCAACGAAGAACAATCCGTTACTGCCGACGACGACGGCGATCGATCCATCACCGCCGCGGATGGAGGAGAAGCTCTTCAAAGGATCGGCCATGACCAAGCGCGGTGCTTATGCTGCTATCTCTTACATGTCATGTGCTGGTATAGATGCTTCCTCTTTCTTCCTTCCTATTGTTTCTCCTGATTTGTGTAGCTGTTCTCTGTTGAATTGCCAATTCGCGTTTTCCATTTTTGAGGAATAGGGTTTACTTTTTGTTGAAATTGCAAATTTTAGAGCTAGAAATTTGTATCTGTTCATTACGTTTGATTCAAATTGAGAGGTTATTTGTTGATCGTGAGTTGAGTGATTCATCATGGAATGAAGTGTTTTACTGTGTAACGGTTGAATTTTGACTTTCTCCATCACTTCGAAATAAACTAGTATTGCAATCATTAGAGCTAGCATGGGAGTTTCTTCGATCTGTACGATTCAAATAAAAGTTTATTTTTGTTGATGGAAAGTTGACTAATTCGTCATGGAATGATGTATTATAAGATGTTGTAGCCTTTCCTAACTGTCTTAAAAGTTGTGCTCTTGATTTATGTTTGGTATTATTGATAGGAAGTTCTCTTCCATATTTGGTGATTATTGCTCAGTCGTGTTTCACCGTCTGTGGAATGCCAGCTGAATGATATTAAAGTTTGTTGAATTAACTACTATTGGTGGCACTTAGATTTAGTTAGATTGAATCTGATAATTGTTGACTCATGTAGAAGCTAATCATGGCAACTTTGCTAGTTGGTTGTAGCCCCATAAATCATACTCTCTGCTCCTTAATATGCAGATCTGTGGTCAATTAAATAAAGGACATGCGATGTAATTTAAAAAAAAGAAGGAATGTTCACCTATTCTGCTGTCTCTTTAACAAAAACTTCTTTTTTTTTGTCTCTTCTTTCAAGTTTTAAAGAAGACAAAAAACAATAAATTAATCATAGGCAAATGGAGTGTCATGCACATAAAAAGTTTATTGTAGAATGATCATTTCATGCCTTATCAGTCTATGAATATTCTTATGGTGTGCAATCCATTTTCACATCTGAAGGCTTTGGTGCCATGCTTCAATCTTCAAGAAAAAACTATTCATCCATGTACTCAATGTTTAAATATTTTTCTGTTATTAAATAGGGTTAGTAGCGCAAAGATCTTTGAAATATCAAGCTTTATGTGCCTTACACATCAAATGCCTTGGGTACTGGCTAACTCAATAATAAAGTACCGCCATTCATTTAGATTCTTTTCAAGTACTTCCTCCGTTTAATTATGTGTCTTAGTTTAACTGGACACAGAGTTTAAGAAAGTAACAAGATTTTTGGATCTTGTCATCTTGAACTGAAGATGTGTACCAAAATGCCCTTTGAATCTTGTGCTCTTAAATATGCCATGTGAGATGTTGGAATTAAAGAGTTACTAAAAGCGACATTCTTCTTAGACATACTAAAAGGAAAGTACGACACATCTAAAATAAAGGGAGTACTTTTCCTTTCCCCATATGTATGTAAATTCATCATGCTTGAATTTCTCAGCTTTTAATGACATGATTAAATGTTCTTTTGGATTAATTTACCCTACATTACGTAGTGGGGAATGTTTGGGAATTGGATACAAAAAAGATTTTTACACAATTTGTTTATACCATCTAAGTTCATTAACATGTTAACTTAATCTTGGCACTGTTGGTTTTAAACTCTTTGCTATTTCTCTTTGGTTATTTAGCATTTTTGCGCACAAAGATTGTTGTATGTTGGATACTTTAACTTTATACATGTTGATTAAATCGTGTCTACTTATGCATCCTTAAAATGTCTTGTCAGATGATAGATAGGGATGGCAATGGGGGGTGTGGGGCAAACCCGCATAAACCGGCAAAGACTTTGCCCTGCCCCGCTCCTCCCCGCATAGCAATTTTTATTTTTTTTGCCCCGCCCCGCCCCACCCCACCCCACCCCGTATAAATTCATTAAAGCACCGCATATATCCCTGCACTTTGAGGACACAGTGGCTGCGTTTTACTTTCTTCGTATATAAAATAATTGTTTGTTAGTTTATGTACTGCACAACACAATCAATTCATTCTAAACAGATAAAAGACTTTTTAAAAAACTTTTAGTGATAAAAAATAGTATTTTGTTGATGTTTTATCCCTCTTCATAAGTACTTGGGATAAGATTGAATCATGCAAGAATGTATAGGGTACTGCCTTATTTTTTGACTAGTGTGTTTATTACCCAAAAGGAATGTGAAAGTAGTCGAGTATTGCGAAAGTCTTGGCTATCCGCATATCCGCCCAACAATTATTTTTTTCAAAAATATTTTGTACCCGCCCTGCCCCGCCCCACTCCGCAAAAGCTCTAACCAGCACTGCCCTGCAAACACTATAAGCCGCCCCGCCCTGCAACTGCTCTGCCCCATTGCCATCCCTAATGATAGACATGTTTGAAGACTCCACTTTTCTTTTGCTTTGCTTTTAGCCAAGTCCAAGGTCGTCCGTGTTATAAATGGATGAATTCAAAGGGATAAAAGTAAGTGGATAAGGAAGGTCAAACTTACTCTTATATTATTAGCTTAAGATGGACATTTGTATTATTTGGAATCATTGCATTTATGTCCATTGGAGTTGTCTTTGTTGACACTATAAGCAATTAATCAGTAGTAAATGTATAAAAGTAGTGTGTTGTATTTTTGCCCAAAAGGAATGTGAAAGTAGTCGAGTATTGCGAAAGTCTTGGCTACCCGCATATCCGCCCCACCCCGCCCAACAATTATTTTTTTCAAAAATATTTTGTACCCGCCCTGCCCCGCCCCACTCCGCAAAAGCTCTAACCAGCACTGCCCTGCAAACACTATAAGCCGCCCCGCCCTGCAACTGCTCTGCCCCATTGCCATCCCTAATGATAGACATGTTTGAAGACTCCACTTTTCTTTTGCTTTGCTTTTAACCAAGTCCAAGGTCGTCCGTGTTATAAATGGATGAATTCAAAGGGATAAAAGTAAGGGGATAAGGAAGGTCAAACTTACTCTTATATTATTAGCTTAAGATGGACATTTGTATTATTTGGAATCATTGCATTTATGTCCATTGGAGTTGTCTTTGTTGACACTATAAGCAATTAATCAGTAGTAAATGTATAAAAGTACTGTGTTGTATTTTTGCCTCATCTTATGCTACCTGATTCAGACGAATAGACTGCATTTGTGTCTTTGTGGATATGACTATTGTCCATATATGCTACTCTAACGTAGTGGGAAATTAACATGTTTTTCTTTTTCTTTTCTTTGTTGGTAAATCCATGTGTAAATGCCATTGTATTAATGATATTCTAGAACTTACTGCAAACAAACTAATATTCTCTGTTCTTTATCATGCACTTAAAAAAGAAAAACCAAATAGTTTCAGTTTGGGCTAGTCGCTCCATTGTCCAACATCCAGAAATTAGGGGATACCTTTGACTTTGAATTTTGAATGAAAACATTAGAATGCAGATAAAGACTCAATGAGACCCCAATGCACATCGTTGCTTTGTGCTTAATGTCCATTTCTAGATGGTATTCTTTGTCCATATCATGCACTCTCAATGTTTATTCATGTTCATTGGGGTCTGCGGACTCCACTCAATTCTAAAAAACCCCGTAAATTAGTCTATTTTTAAGGACATCTAGTTGAGAATCAACACTTAATAATGTGACCCCAATGACAAGAACTTAAGGCATAGCCATTGATGACTAGGAATGATGCATGGTTCCATTAAGCATCAGCGAACATAGAAGAACCTCAAATTTAAAGTCAAGCACCGAAGTATAGTTGCCCATCTTCAATTTTGATTCTGTCAGGTCATTTGGGAGGAATATAGGAACTTCCTTTTCTTTGCTCTAACCCTTTGCTTCACCTTTCTAAGAATCATAGTCCTTAAGTTGATCTTTTCCTATTGTTTATAAAAGACCTTTGGTTCTCCATAACTGTGTTGCCAAAGGCGCTTTGGCAACGGTTAACCCTAAAGCGACTCAAAACGTGTTGAGCGCTTTGCCTCACTTAATGTGCACTTCAGTGTCATACTTTTCCTTGCCAATCAGTCTTTTCTGAAGAGGTGGCACTAAACAATTGATATTTCATTTTATCCTAAAAAATCAATTTCTTTGTTCATATATATGTCATTCATGCTTATAATTATTAGTCTTTGGATTAAACATATATATTTGTATTTTTTTTCTCCCTTTGCACCTTTTTTCATTAAAGGCAACACTTGTTTTTGCTTTGAGCTTAAAGCCCCAATGGACCTTAGAGCTTTTCATAAACTGCTTGATGCTTACAAAGTTACCTGATATTGACTTGCAGTTCTCTTGGTATTGTTCAATAAAGCGGCTCTTTCTTCATACAGCTTCCCATCTGCAAATGTCATCACACTCTGTCAGGTACCTAGAGACTCTATTTCTTTGACAATTGGTAAGTGGTATTCTTCCGCATTGAGGGAATGCTGGCCACCATCAAAAACCTAGAGACTCTATTTTTAGCAGGGAGGTCTAGTGGTCTTAGCAGTGTACCACAAGTTATATGTTCATTTTCCTGGGCTTGTTACAGACATTTGTTCTAAAGCAATTTGTCTTCAACAACAACTACTTACCTATTGTAATCCCACAGGTGTGTGAGGGTAGAGAGGCTATTTCCGACCTCTAAATAAGCTCTGGCTTATTTCTTAAGTTTTACATAGTTACCATATGTAGTATTTTAAGTTATTACTATCTCCATATGACGTGTTTATATTTCTAAATGAGTTAAGGAACTTGTGCTTGACAGGAGTTATTTGCTCCTGTGCTTTTCTAAAGCAGTTCTTTGTATCAGTTGCGTCACTGAATTGATATATTTAACGTCTTGTCATTTGCAGATAATATGCTCGTGTTGTTTTCTTTATCTCTTAAGACGGCTGAAGCTGATTTCTTTTCATTTGAGTGAATCGCTGGCTACGCCTGACAATTTTAAAACGTTTGTGCCACTGAGGACAGTAATTGATACTTTACCTGTTGCTGTGACCTATCTTCTCTACATGGTAATTGCTTCATTTAGTATTACACTTTTATGCTTTTTATTTCCTCAAAGGTCAGGAGTTCGCATCTCACCAAAAGATTTTATGTGGTCTCTGGTTCTCCTTGAAAGCTAGTCACGATGGAGTCTGTTCGGGGAGTCAATGTACCCATGTACACAACCCTTAGGAGGACAACTGTTGTATTTACAATGATTGTGGAATCCATTCTTGCAGGTCAGAAGTATAGTCGTCCTATTATTGGAAGGTAGAGATTTCCTTTTTTTCTTAGTTAGTTCCTTAGCGGGAATCAGAATATTAGGAAATAATATTTGAAATAACTTCTCAAAGTTTGTACAATAGAGAATATTTGGAGTTTGGACTAATGTTTCCCTACCTAATCATTCCATTCTCACTCGTATTCTCAATTTATGAATTAAAATTGCTTTCCAAATTATCTTATTAAATCTTCTGGTTCACCAATGGTTGACTTTTGTATGAACTAAACAATTTTCCATAAAGAAGAAAATTTTCATATAGAAATAGTACCTAGAAGAACTGGGTTTATGTTTCACTTGTTCCTATATTCTGGTTATGGAAACAAGAGTTAATAACTCTGGGAAAATAGAAGTTTCTTCTAAAATGCTTAAAGTTGAAACAACTGTTATTACTCTGGGACTATTTCTTTTCCTTCTAAAAAAGAAGTAAATGAGATTTGACAATATGCATAAAGTTGAAGACTGATTGGTTAACCTAATAGCCTTAAATGTCTTAATGGCATGTGAAGAAATATAAGAGAAAAATATTATGGAATTGTGTATCTACATTATAATACTAAAAGCCTATTTATAGACAATATATTACAATCCATTCCAAGTAGGATTCTATGTACTCTTTTTGTTTCTATTCATATTCTAACTGTATGGATTTATGAGAGCCAAATAGGCAAATACATCGCTTTTTTCTGTTGCTTCATTCGTGCGTGTCTGAAAGCTACAAGAAAGGAAAGTTTGTTTTCCATTTGTTTCGGTTCTGTTATATTTCTAGTAATTAGGTTTAAGAAGCTATTAAGGAGTTTATAATTTTAAACAAAACGGTCTTTTGGTTCGCAGGCAAAGTTGTGCACTATTATAATCCAGAGATTTCTTTTTATTCTTTTGATGACCATGGTGTCCGGGCCAGCTTTCGCACACCACAACTAATATCATCGCACACCACAACTAATATCACCTACTCCTTTTTCTTGTCTCCACTGAATTTTGAACCTGAGACCCAGGGTTCTCAACCACTTCATTGACCACTAGGGCACACCCTTGGGTGCTTATAATCCAATTTTTTTTTTTATAAGATAATTGATTCCATAGAAGGTATCAAGAAGATGCATCATTTACAAAGCATAGAAAAGAACAAGACATTGTTAGCTCTATTGCAAAAGGCTAATCTTAAGTTAAGGAGCTAACAATGTCCAAGAAATTTTCAGGGGATTTGACAGGGGAAAAGTTGTCTAGCTACAGAGGGTTGTTTAAACTTAAAACTATAGACTTAAGAATGTAGCTCGGGAAAGAGGTGCCTGCATCTATTGTTTCTCTCTGTCCATACACACCTAAAAATGCAAGCTGGGATCATCTTCCATACTTTCCTGATGGGTTTTCCGACCTTCCATGAGCTCCAGCTAACCAGTGCATCTTTAATACTACTTGGCATAACCCATTTTAGACTAAAAACTGGGATGAACATGTTCCGTATGCCTGTGGCTGCTGTACAATGAAGAAAAAGATGTCTGTTGGTTTGTAGGGCCTGGTGACACATGAAGCGTCTGTTGACAATGTGGATTTTTCTCCTGATGAGTTTGTCTTGGGTGAGGGAGGCTTCATGGAGGCTAGTCAGCTAAAACAAATCACCTTGGAGGTTAATTTGGTTTTCCAGATTAACTTCCATGGCCAATTAACTAGCATTTCATTTTGAGCACATAGTGAATAGTATGCTGCTTTCACAGAATATTTACCAACTGCTTTATCCCCCCAAATGAGTCTGTCGGGTGATTGATCAATTGATCTGGACAACTCCTAGTCTCTCATTAAGCTGAGAAGGTCTAGTAGTTTCCGTTCTTGGAAGTTCCTTCTGAATTGAGGGATTCAGGTATTGTCAGCTCTATATTGAGAGATGGTTGAAGATTTGCTTGTGGCTATGCATAGAGACTAGGAAGATCAGTTTGTAATGTTGTCCCCTAGCCATATATCTTCCAAGAACCTAACCTTTGATCGATCCATTGCCCATCTTAAACTTACAATTGAGATAGAATTCCTCCCTAACTTGCTGATATACTTCCAAGGACCTACACCATACGGAGAACTAACAACCTTGGTGCTCCAGTGATTCTTAGTACCATGTTTTGCTTTCACAACCTTCTTCCACAAGGCTTGATCCACTTGTGTATATCTCCACAGCCATTTCATCAACATGCTTTTGTTATGCATTGACAAGTCTCTAATTCCCGGGCCACCTTAGGATTTTGGTACCGAGATTCTGGTACATGGATTAATAATCACTGGATTATGTAGTGGGTATGCGTCTTTCGGCAGATGTTTTGTTCATTGCATTAAAAGTGGGATATATGGTGTACAATATATTATCTTACAATTTTACCCTTATTTTAAAGTAAATAAAAACTAGAAGATGAAATCAAGATTATTTTTCTTGTAGATGTTTTATCCTCATAAAGTTCATACCGGTATAAGTTATCCCATGTTGAATCTGATATAGAATACCGATTTTTCCAGTATTAAATATATTGGTATTGCTTATATCAAAAACAACGTGCCAACAAAACGTGGTGTAAAATAATTGTAGAATTTGAGAAAGAAGAAAAGGCTTCTTTGTAAATCATTATGTCTTTACTTCCCATGGGAATGAGACTTTATACAAGTGAATCCTAACTGATTACGGGAAGGCACTCAATTACAATAAAAAGGAAATATTCTATTCCTATAATTATGCTAGAAAAAGGATAAAACAAAATCTCGTAAAATCATGCTAATCAATTAACACAATCAACAATAATCCTGAATTTTATACCAGTATTATTTTCCTAATCCTGGTGACCAGACGACCCTTAGATTTTCCTTTTACACATCTAAATCGCTCAATAAGAAGATAATTCATTGTTTGCCTGCCTTTCGTATGTTCTATTCTCTCTTCTGTTAAGGGCTCTGTTAACTACACATCATTCAAGCACATAGATTAAGTAACACTGTGAGCATATTTCTTGTTCGTTCTTTTAACAAAATGTTGCCTAACATTACCAGTGTGGTGATAATCGTGTTCGGTGCTTTTGTTGCTGGAGCTATCCTGGTGACCAGACGACCCTTAGATTTTCCTTTTACACATCTAAATCGATCAATAAGAAGATAATTCATTGTTTGCCTGCCTTCCGTATGTTCTATTCTTTCTTCTGTTAAGGGCTCTGTTAACTACACATCATTCAAGCACATAGATTAGTAACACTGTGAGCATATTTCTTGTTCGTTCTTTTAACAAAATGTTGCCTAACATTACCAGTGTGGTGATAATCGTGTTCGGTGCTTTTGTTGCTGGAGCTATCCTGGTGACCAGACGACCCTTAGATTTTCCTTTTACACATCTAAATCGATCAATAAGAAGATAATTCATTGTTTGCCTGCCTTCCGTATGTTCTATTCTTTCTTCTGTTAAGGGCTCTGTTAACTACACATCATTCAAGCACATAGATTAGTAACACTGTGAGCATATTTCTTGTTCGTTCTTTTAACAAAATGTTGCCTAACATTACCAGTGTGGTGATAATCGTGTTCGGTGCTTTTGTTGCTGGAGCTATCCTGGTGACCAGACGACCCTTAGATTTTCCTTTTACACATCTAAATCGATCAATAAGAAGATAATTCATTGTTTGCCTGCCTTCCGTATGTTCTATTCTTTCTTCTGTTAAGGGCTCTGTTAACTACACATCATTCAAGCACATAGATTAGTAACACTGTGAGCATATTTCTTGTTCGTTCTTTTAACAAAATGTTGCCTAACATTACCAGTGTGGTGATAATCGTGTTCGGTGCTTTTGTTGCTGG